>JAYJLV010116201.1:0-10905 GCA_036873485.1 Torymus texanus | reverse complement strand
TGAGTGTTCTGTTTATTTTAAGATCTGGTATCTCGCATCGGCTACAAAATTCGAACGTTAGACGAGAACTATTGAGAGTATATATATTTTTTTTTTAAGAGATAATTTTTTTATTGTTGGAATTCCAAGATCTTAGAGGACCCAACGTCGGTGGTCGGTCGGTTAGACCATTCGACGTTACACAATGATGCTCTAGTAACCTTCATTGGACACTTGCACATCGGATAGTTCAACGATTTCATATCAAGTAGTAATAAATTTCTAGTAGTTGATTTTAGTGCTTTCTTCTAGTCATTGACCACAAACTACCAACTAGCCAGGCATCCTTCTACGTAGGCCCATCGTTGGATAAATTAGGTATAAAGATTCGAATGGCACCTTCTCAATCTATTAAAGTATTAGTTTAGTGAAGCTAATGGCCTTGCCGCCCAGAAAAAGTTTGAGTTTATTGATAATAAAATAGTACATTGTGCAACAAGGGGCGAAAATGAGCTATTTCTAGCGAGGGCGAGAGTCTGAAATAGCTTTTCTTCCCGTGTTACACACCGTATTTTTTTCAACGAAGGCAGGAAAGGGCCTTTTTTATGTTGTGAGTCGGAAAGAGGATTGGGCATTTCGAGTCGTATATAACGCAGTTGAAATTTTCATTTCTCACCCCTTTCACATAATACGCTCGAAATGCGAAATTTTCTCTCCTACTTTCACAGGAGAGAAAGGCCCTATTTCATGCCTGAGTTAAGAAAAATAATTTTTCCGATTATGTAGTTAAAAACCAAAATAGTATTCTATCTAATTAAAAGAAGCCTGAATGATCCTAATAACTAGTTGTTTTAAGTAAATGATTTTTTGTAGGTTTTTTACTTTAAATACCACCTACTGTTTCATCTAGAGACCATACATTTACTTTTTTAACCTATAATAGTTCTTGATTGTTTGTTCACAATATTTCACTTTTGTATAAACATATCGAGTTATTATTTGATATTAATACTTCACGGTTATTGCATTTTAGTGGCAGAGATTAATAGCCGGCGATACTGTCCCCATAAATCTGCGAGACTTACGAAAACATACACAATATTATGGAGGATTTCATGACAAACATAAAGTAATTAGTTGGTTATGGGAAATACTTGAGAAGGACTTTTCAGAAGTAGAAAGAGGTCTTTTTCTAAAGGTAAGTAAGCAAAATTTATAGTTTAAAACATACTTCATTTGATTTTCACTTTTACGACTCATAAAAAGTGATTTCACTTTCCGAAACACCGATCTCAATCTATCACTGGGAGATGTTCATCAAGCATTTTACCGGCGGATAGAGTATGGGATCAGAAATTCAGTTTTAGGATCGGGAATAGCGCTTTTCGGCTCTAGACCGGGAAGTTTCATTCTATCACTCAAGTGAAGTTTGTGGTCAGCAAAGTCTTCACAGAACATATGTTAAATTCTAAATCATAGAAAATAATTCTGAATAATAATTAAAGCTACTAATTACAAACATAATTTAGATCTTATCAGCGTTATTTTCGTTTGGTAATTTCTATTCATTGTTTTAACCTTTTCATGCTTCTGCATAAATATAACCATTTTTAATCGCATTTGGATGGTTACGGAAGAGACAGAGAGAGACAGAAAGCTTTATTTGCCTTCGCGGCAAAATTATTAATATAAAATAATACAAAATTTGTAAGTAGAAGATACTTTACGGTTCAATATAACAATATAAATAATACTTGTGTGGTAATAAAAGTAAACAAAATAAAATAAGTATATGCACGCATAAAATGAAATACTATATCGAAGCTACATTGTTGAAGAAAATATCACAAATATATAACAATACAGAGTATCACAGTTAATATCAAAGCTGCGTGGTCAGATATTATAGATCAAAGTAATCCGCTAGGTCAAAAATAAGAAGAAATATAAATGACAAAGAAGGTCCTCGTGCTGGTAGCTCCAGGTGCCCTCATAGAGAGGCTAGGAGACGAAATTGTATAGGTGCTGGCGCACCGCCCTCCTGAACGAATAAAAAGATGGTAAGTAGCGCAAAGAGGAGGGAAGAGAGTTCCTGAAACTTGCTCCCTGAACGTGAAACGCTTTTTCGACAGTTCTGTAATTAACAAATGGCGGTACAAGTTTCCGCCCGTGCAGACACCGTTTTTGTCGCAACTGACAGTCGAGGCATGCCCTCCACAATTTTATCCTTGGTGGTATGAAGATAAATCTGGAGGCCATCCGCGTAAAACATATGCTGTACCATTCGTCTGTCAAGTATATCCCGAAAGTCATTGACATATATGGGCTCAGGGGGGCTCTGTGCGTGCATCGCAGAAACACTCGCAGTCGCCAACATCAGTCACCATACACTTGCAGCACGGCATGAACGCAGCCCAGCGTCAACAAGAGTGCGCCGCATCGAAGATCGTTTCCGCGTACGGCGTTTCTGTCACCGTGAGCCCCCCGAAGGACGTCCGCCCAGGCGAGCAAAACCTCGAGGCCACTGTTCAACACGTGGTGCATCGGCTTCTCGTACGCGGCCAAGGAGGCGCTACGACAGCGCTCTACATTACCGACGCTTCGCCGCGTGATCGCCACGCTGCATCATACAGTCCATACAGGCCGCTACCTGATACGCATTGCCTATGTCGCACAGCGCTGAATACGGCCTTGTGTTGCCGCGCCGCTGAACATAGCACGTTTTTCGTCTACGTATCATCAAGCAGGCTTTAACAGCGACCATCGCGTCCTAGGTGTAGGTACACTAGGGCTAACGAGCTAACGTAGAAAGACAACTCTTCGTTCTTCCCAGACGATGTCACATTGTAGCGAACTAATCTCAAAAGGGGACTCTGCGCCTTGCATCAACCTCTTCAATCTATAGTCAAAGATGCACAGTAATACAAGAATGTCCAGTGGTAGTGAGGGTCTTTCGTCATCAATAAAGAGAACTACAGTCACTTGGATTTTGCTCATCGCAATTTGACTCTTTCTACTGATTTCAACCAGTCTTCTGACAGCATCAGCGTTGCTTATACAGCGGGCATGCTTCATAACATCAACGTTGCACTTGAAACAACTGGGAGAAATATTCTGCGAGGCAATGCAGATACAAGTCGCACTGCACTTTCAAGAGACTTCTTGTATTCTAAGTATCCTTCTCATTCACATAACAGCTTGTTTTATCATAAAAGTCTCGTTAAAGGCTCAAATCTCTTTATATAATTAAATTTTTGTTTAATAAGTTGCTTTCATTTGTTTTTCAACAGTCTACGCGTTCATGCTTGTATTTCAAATTAGTTAACCTATTAACTGATAATGGCTCATATATGTACAAATTGTTATATTGTAAACATAAAAATGTTTTAAAAAATTAAAACGGAAAAAAAATTTATCCGCAAAAAAGCTCAAATTTATAGTTTCTACTCCTCAAGGGTTCCGTATACAAAAAATAACATTGGGAATGAAATAAGCGTCCCCAAAATCCCTTATAGACAATAGTTTTGTGTAACTAGACTTCTTAATTACGACTACCAGTTTTGCCACGAAAACTTGTGGAAGTCGCACCAGTTAAGGGGCTAATATCTTTATTGCTTAAAGCGTATACGCTAGGCTCACAGACAAACTATAAGACTAAGTTCAACCATGATACATTTGTAAATTCTTGATTAACAATTTACTGTAGACTCAGACTTTAATTAAAGGGAAAAACTGCTTGTAACAACTATCAGTTATTCGTTAATTTAAACTTATAGTTGATCCTGACTGCAACTATATTGAGACGCTACACTGCTTTCTGCTAATTCTTAAAAATTCATCTTTCAACTATTGCTGCTAGCAGCGCTTTTATTACTACCAGAATCACTGCAATTACACCAGAACTCGCTTCTATTGCTACGGGTTGTCTTTTCTCAACAATCTTTGCTTCGGAACTAGCACCAGTTCAATTATATCCTGTCACCTGCTGAAATAACGTCCTGCGTCACAGCTTCGGCAGCTGCCTAGTCAACCAAAGTGGCCTCCCTGGCCTTACTTGGAGAGTTCATCGGTGGATTACAACTACAGTTTAACGGTATCCTTTCAATCTCTTTCCAAGATGGTCAACCCAATTTTCGGGAAAATTTTCTGATTGGGAGAATTTTCGCGATATCTTTCGTTCGGTCATACACCGTTCTGAAGATCTGCTCTCAGGTATGAAGTTTTACTTTCTTTACGCACACCTTACGGGTGAAGCGTTACTGAAAATCAAATCGTTTCCCCTTACTAATGATAACTACGAAAGAGCTTGGAAGTCTCTGATTGGACTGGGAAAATCGTCTGAATTTAAGTGTATTATCAGGAAAATCATCAACCCTATTAAAAGTATGTCCTTACTGGGGATAGACGACGCCCCTCTCGATAGTGATTTAGTTATTCATATGACGCTTAGTCGACTTGACCTAAATACACGTACAGATTGAGAAAGGCATATTGTCGATGATGCAGACCCTCCCACTATTGAGCAACTCTAAACATTTCTTCAATCTCAAGTACTCCCTCTAGAGGCAATTGAGAGAGTTTGAAAATCTTCAATGTTAAAACTACCACACGGAATTCTAAGCCGAATAAAGCGGATAATAACGTACCTGCTTATTCTTTTAGTAGCCAAGTATGTACGGGAGTAGGTGAGCTGTTACACCTCTTAGGCGTCATTTTATGCCCACTGGCTACCGCAAGAGACGAAAAATCGTATTACGTCAGTCAAGTCAATTGATATGGGTACTTGACTATAATAATCTGATTTGAGTACTTTCTTGTGTTTGATTTATATAGAGGAATGAACAAATTTGAATACATTTTGCAAAACAGTCACACAGTTGTTTTTAGGAGTAGTTTGCATTACTTGACGATCGATAATTGATTTCACAACTTTCATTTGTTTGATTTGCACTGATCAATTTAATGTATATAATTACATCTTATATACTCAGATTATACAGAAAAAACGTCTATACTTGCCTTATTTTATACTTTCGGAGAAAGTTTTATATTAACAATATTATATATTATATTTAATACTTCTAAAAATTTTTTTAGTGAGATTTCACAACTTTTTAAGGGTAAAAGTACGTAAAAGCATATCGAAAGTTTAAATAATATTTTTAACAATATACTATTTTTTGTACATACCTGAAAAAAATTATTTCAATTTGGAGAGGTGTTTGAATAGATGAGGTTAGGAGAGAGGAGAGGATGAGAAAGCGAGCCGTCGAGATATAGAGAAAAAGACGGGGAGGAAGTGAGAATAGATTATACAGAAAAAACGTCTATACTTGCCTTATTTTATACTTCCGTAAAAAGTTTTATATTAACATTATTATTTTTATTTTTCATTTAAAAAACAAATTTTAGTGAATTTTTTATACTTTTGAAAAAATGTTTTAAGAGCGATTTCACAACTTTTTAAGGGTAAAAGTAACTAAAGATATTTCGAAAATTTTTAATAATATTATTAACAAAACACTATTTTTTATTCATCAAAAACAATATTTCAATTTGTAGAGAGGTATTATTAAATAGATGAGGTTATGAAAGGGAAGAGATTTTGTACAGAATAGTAATGATTAATTTCGAATACGGTGTATTACATTATTAACACTTTTATACCGAAAATATTTCATTTTACTTATAGAATGGGTTTCTTAATGATGAGTTTAAAGAAATAAGAAAAAATTCGAACGTTTGGATATTAGTTGTACAATTAAAATTACACCTAGACTCCGTTATCAGCTACCTCTAGCAACTAGACTACGTGCTTGATGTGTTTCAATACCTAGAGACAAAAACTACGGAGCGCACAACCTAGACTCCGTCATCGGCTACCTCGTACACCTAAACGACGTACTTGATGTGTTTCGACACCTAGAGGCAAAAAACTATAGAGCGCACCACCTAAACTCCGTCATCGGCTACCGCGAACATCTAGACTACGTATTTGATGTGTTTCAACACCTAGAGGCAAAAAACTACGGAGCGCACCACCTAGACTCCATCATCGGCTATCTCGAACACCTAGACTAAGAACTTGATGTGTTTCAACATCTAGAGGCAATAAACTACAGAGCGCACCACCTAGACTCCGTCATCGACTATCGCGAACACTTATCCTACGCATTTGATGTGTTACAACACCTAGAGGCAAAAGACTACGGAGCGCACCACCTAGACTCCGTCATCGGCTACCGCGAAAACCTACACTACGAACTTGATGTGTTTCAACACCTAGAGGCAAAAAATATTAAAACGCGCGCTGCTCTCTCTCTTTCTCTCTTACCGATGAGTGCCGCCATCTGTCGGTGTGTGACTACATATTCCGGAGGTCGGAAGAAACGGAAGTGGAAAGAAACGGAAGTCTGACGACGATGGAGAAATTTTAGAATCGGAAACCAGACATAAAAATATTCACTATTTAATATCTCTAATATGAGAACTTCTTTTTACATGAAATTTTGTGTGCAACATAGTATAACAATATAAGGCATGTTATTCTTTTTGAGTTCATATAAAAGCGTTGAAAATTGTAGTAAGTAATTGAAATTCTCGGGGACCCATTTCAAAGTATATTATCACGCGGTTGTCGTAAGGCTCTTCTGTACTTGCCTTCGGAGCGCGCCCGCGCTCCTTGATTTGAGCTTCTCACAGGGCTGCAACTCACTGACCCTTGTTACTCTGATCAGTCCCGCATCGATAAGTTTCTTGGTGCAGGAGTCTACGCAACCATTATCGAGGATAGGATAATTTAAACCTTTAAACTTCCATCGAAAAACCCAACTCAACACAGAGAACCTGCAGTCGTCTAAATTAGAAAGATCTCACACGCCTGCATTGCGTCCTCTTCATCGTCTAGAAGCGAATCTCTTAGGTAGAGTTCATGAAAGAGTATACTGACTTAGATCACATGTCTCCTGACTCAAATGTAGAGTATCAAACCAACAACAGTTTGTTTTTCTTGCCTCACCAAGGCGTATGGAAAGAAATAAGCACCACGATAAAACTACGTACGGTGTTTAATGGCTCGTGTAATACTCGAGCAGGTGTCTACTTAAATGATCTTCTGCATATTAGTCCAAACTTATTGCAAAATTCCATTGATCTTATCTGCGCCTGACGAAGAAACAAAGTTGCTCTGTCCGCGGACGTGGACAAAATGTTTCGCCAGATAAGAGTTGACGAATCAGATCAACGCTATCAGTCTATTTTGAATATATGAACCAGTTCAAGTATATAGCTTAAAAACTTTTAGGAATGATCTGACTTTCTCGCTCTTCCTTGCAATACGCACGTTTTTTGAATTAGCCACGGATAACCAACAGCATTATCCAATCGCAGCTACAGCCATTAGAATCGAGATGTATTCAGATAATCTGCTCTCCGGAGCTCATTAAGTAGCTGTAGCATCTAAGAAAAAAGCCTAATTGATTCACCTTTTCAAACAAGGAAACATTAACCATAGAAAATGGGCATCCGACAATGTTTACTCGTTGTTCTCACTGCCTGCGAATATACTAGCGCTTGATCCTATATCATTGTTCACCTTTGATACTTCTGTATCCGTGCTTGGAATAGCTTGGAGTCCTAAGGATGAGTGCTTTAGATTAGAAGTAGGAGAAGTGACTACCGAACTATCCTTCATAAAGCCCTTTGTTCTTTCGAGGATAGCGCGCACATTAGATCCTATGAGATGGCTCTCGTCTGTGGTGATAGCGGCCAAGAACATAATGCAATCGCTTTGGCTTCTTAAAATTAGTTAGAACGAGGCTTTTATCCCAGATCTTACCAAACGATGGCGAAATTGGTTATTCGAACTGCCTTCTATTCGTCCTATCAAAAACCCTCGTTAGATTGAATTTAGCCTGCAAACGGAGCGCATAATACATGGATTCGCTGATGCCTCCAAATTTGCATACGGTGCGGTTGTTTATGTTCATTTGATTTATAATGAAAAGGTCTCAGTTACACTTCAAGTGGCTAAAACCAGAGTGTCTCCTCTTAAGACACTCAGCATCCCGTGATTAAACTGTAGAACACTGTGGTCTGACTCTGCCGATGTACTTATCTGATTAAAATATCATTCAGAACGTTGGAACGTTTTCGTAGCCAACCGATGCTCAGAAATTTACACGTTGTTACTAAATCCCTATTGGCACCACGTTCGCTCTGGTGACAATCCTGCGAATGTCATTTCAAGAGGTATTGAACCGTCTAAGGTTTCTTGAGATATCTTCGGCATGGTCAAAAGCGCAAGATGAACTTAATTTTGTTGTTACTAATAGCATTACTTCTCCTAGCATTAGAGTTTCATTTTCTAGCAATAAGATTAATCTCTCTTCAACTGACAATCCATTGCAGATACGGAATTTTTTCGAAAAATACTGAACTCTAGCCAAATTTCTAAGAATCATAGCCTATTGCATAAGATTCATCGCAAAAATTAGTCTAAGATTGAAGAAAAAGGTAATAAACGAATCGTATTTTGTTGTGAGTACTCTTCATTTTCTTCAATTATCTTCCTGTAATTTTGAACATTTAAACTCGAATTCTGAAATAAGTTCAGAAGAAATCGGAAACGCTCGATTGTTCTGGATCTATCTCATTCAGCCAGCATATGTCAAAAAGGAAATTAGTCAGCTGTGCCAGAAGGGAAAGCTGAGTGAGAAAAACGTCCTCATGAAATTGAACCTTATTCTTAAAGGGCAACTCATCAGGGTGGATGGTCGTCCTGGTGATTTAATCCCTAAAGCGCATCCCACTTCGGCGATGTCTGGGAGCCAGTGGTTAAATCTCTGAAATTTCATTTACCTAGAGTCATCGAGGAGCAGGTGCTTACGTTCTCCAAACTCACCTCCCTTTTGTCCAGCATTCAGGCATGCCTTAATTCTAGGCCATTAGCTGGCTGATGATCCGTGAGATCTACAATTTTTATCACCGTCTCATTTTTTAATTCATAGTTCGTCATTTTTAGTTCCTGAAGCAGATGTAACGTCCGGTAACATGCTAGCTGGAAAGCGATAGCTACTCGTCTCCTAAATGATTAAGCATTTTTGGTCATGCTGGTCTTCAGAATACCTGACGTCTCTACAAGCGCGTCAGAAATGGACTCAACGGCAACCTTAAGTAGCTGTTAGCGATATGTTGCTCATATGGAATGAGCTGACATCACCTGTAAAGAGGCCCCTCGCCCGCTTCACGACGGCCCACCATGGGAGTAACGGAGTCACTCGAGTCGTTAGTTTATGCATAGCCACTACTACGCTTCGACAACCTATAGTCAAGCTAGTCCATCTGCCAACCTATTAAAGCATGATATGTCTGTGCAACGAAGGTACGCAGAATGTCGAGAATCGTCACCTTTACAAGGTTGATCTGAACTCGCGTGACAGCTCTCAACCAATGAGCGTTCGCATTACATAATCGCCAAATTCCTTTGGCGACTCGGCAATACCGACCAGCATCTTTCTTTAGCTCAGTAGCTCCAGTGACGGCATCGAAGAACAGCAAGCAACTAATCACTGCGCAACATATTTAAATAAAGCAACCGGATCATGATCAACCTTTAGTTTGATTTACCGAACCTGTCGCCGCAACATCGAGTAGCCCTGCGCGCCCAGTCCTTTTGTAGCGTCTATGAGTGGAATTACGTTTATCGACCAGTTACGAGTACCTCAACTCAGTACCAAATCAATAAGCATATTTATTCCTCTTTAGGTTTACTATTTTTAAGGGAGCTAATGTATCGATGGCTAAATTGAAGTTAATATTTTAATTTTCTTATGTTCCCTCCACATCAGATTCAATAGAATTCATGTTTGTCCAATCACAGCTAGCCAGCAGTTTATTCGGCGTATTAGGATTGATATTCTTAAAATCTGTGCAAGAGAAAGAGAGACTTGCAGGAGTTGGCGCAAAAGTGTTAATCGTAACATCTATTACAGCATGTTTGCTGAAACTGGGCAAGCATTCATTCTTGTAGTTTAGCATTTCATCATTTTCGTCTGTCATGATTTGGTCGATCCATGTGTGAGATGTTGGAGTCTTGTGGTGCGTGGGGCCGCGCGGTACTATTTGTAATGACAATCCTTTTGCTATATTTCTGATGGTATGCGTCTCCGCATCGGTTGTCAACGACAAATCCCCATTCAACGCGCGCTTTGCTCTCACTATACCAGACGCGGACTCAAGACATTGTCTTTCTCTATTAATGGGAGAACAGTTTTAAGTATTGCGAAGGCTACTTTGTCTGTTATATCTTTTGATACTTCAATTTCCTTTTTTAAAATTCCATTTATTATAACATCGCAGGGCTCAGAGCTTTTAGTATTGGTGCCAACACCCGCACTACCAAGACCTGGCGGAAATGAAGGCTGTACTTCGCTGTGATCCGAGGTCTGCATAGAGCTATCAGTGCTAGCTAAACGGTCAGTATCTACTCTATCATCTCTATCATCACCCATTCATGAAAGAAATAGACAGTTAGATAAATAAATCTTTATTTTTTCTTCGCTTAAAAATTAGAATATTCATAAAAGCAATAATATATAAAATAGAAACAATGTAAAACAATAAAATAGTACTAACGTCAATACATCATAAAAATACATCACTCGTCTTAAAGTACAAATCATTTCGTCAGTGGTAATATAATGTTATAGATATTTTCGTCATATAATACATACAAATTTATCATTATTGCTTTAAGGGGGCTAGACACCTTTTTTTTTTAAAATCGATTTTTTTATTTGCTATTTTTATAGGAAAATATCTGTCTAATAAGCTCCACTTTACCCGAGACCGATATCTATTTTTATTTCAAAAATATTGATAAAATACTGATTATACTTTTTATCGATTTTTTACTATAATTTCGTT
>JAYJLV010116190.1:0-35381 GCA_036873485.1 Torymus texanus | reverse complement strand
ACATTTTTTTATAATAAACAAAAAGGGCAAGAAAATGGCAATTTTTTCATAAAAAATGTGCGCCGCAAAGGGTTAAGTACCCACTTTGAACGGAAAAAATGCTCTCATAATAGAAATACTAAAATGAGTACAATAGGAAAAAATAGTTTTAAAAAAAAATTTTTTATATAAATAATGATAAAAGAATATAGATACATAAATAGTTATACTATAGTTTATTAAACTTACATTATTAGGAAAATAAATCAAAATTATATGGAATAAACAAAGATGATTTATACAAAATAAATTATTTTGAAAATTTTAAAGTTATTTTAATCTGAAAAGTGTATTTAAATTTTTTAAATCTTTGTTATTCGCAGAATTTGGCAATAATTGTGAATTATTTACCAAATGTGTTTCTCATATAACGTTGTAATACTCATTCAACGCAAGTTTTATTTTGTAATATTATAATTTAAAAAGCTTTACTGTTTCATGAATATACATTTTCATCTGGAAGTTTACTGTTAAAAGCCATGTTAGCTGTAAGAATCCCTTGCAGTTATAAACCACATCGAGCTTTCGGCGAAATGAAAGCGTAATTCATGGAATTTGAAAAGTTTTAAAAAGCCTTTGGTCATACGCTGAAATTAAACGGTCGAGCTAGCAGAATACCATCATCACATACCACCAGAGAATTAGAATTGTTTATTATAACGATAAAATGTAAAGCGTATTGCATACAGGACAAGTTTCGTTGGTAGGGTAACTGCCGGACCACATACATTAACAAAAGTTAAAAAATAATGTAAAAAAGGTTATAGCATAACAAATAAAATGTTTTCAAATATTTTAAACTGAATTGTGAGCGTAAAATAAAGTATAACGAAAGTAAGGTGAAGAAGTAGTGCTCAAGTTGATGTTGAACTTAAAAAGATTTAGTTAAAATGTTATACATCGTTATTTTATGTAAAAATTAGTAACAATAAACATCAGAATATTGACAGTCAAATTCTTGAGTATCAATCATTTTAGAAAGTCGAAGAAAAATAAAGCATCATTTGTCACGTCCAATTTGGCCCACATTATTCGGATCGCTATTTAACATTATATCCTATGATTTCAGAAAATTTTAGAATAAACTCGGTTTGCAATTGATTAAAGAAAAAGATTACGCTCACGCTCTGACTTAGGGGCTTTAAATTTTAAATCATACAAATCCTTTATACCAACATTCCTAATGAGTTTTATTGTTGAAGAAATCGTCTTACACAACTAAATTGACACAATCTTTTCATATAAGTGCTGTTATGAGTTTTCTTTACATATGTACGATTTTGTCACACATAAATATTAAACTGTATCGACCAAATATAATTGTACGGTGATCAACGAATCTCAACCTCAGAACTTGACAACTCAAATTTGTCAATAATTTAAAATTGCAACAAATGTTTTCTAAAACATAATACAAAGTAGAACCCAAGGCTGCCTCTTTGAAAATCCAGCCATCGCTCTCTTACTATAAGTTCGACTACTGCTGGGCGCGCACGCGCGGCACACGAATCCTGAATTCTCAAAGAGAAACTTGTACGCTCGCGCTATACTCGCACGAGAAGCGAACGCAGTCTCCTCCATACTTCATGACCGGTTTTACTCCGTCGTTTCCTCACCCAGCCGCCGCTGCTGCTGCTGCTACCGCCGTTGCCACGCCGTGGGGAATTTCATGTGTATTTTCACCCGTCGAGCGCATCCCCGAGGAACGCGCAGGCGCGTAAGATTCATCCGCGTAAAAAAAAGAGAAGGAACTTCGTTTCGAGGCAGGCTGCGTTCGCGTGTACTGTTTAATTGCTGCTTCGATATGCAGAGGGAGCAATGGGATGGGGGGAAGCTTCTGTGTGCGAGGCCTTAAAGGGAAACACTACGTTCGCGGAAATCTAAGCGGGATTCTGATCAGAATGTTTTCAGGCTTAGTATGATTGAATCCTTGGATGAGATTTAAGTTATTCGTTGGGTAGTAAATGACCAGTATGAAGCAAAATGATAAAAAATTAATATTATTTTGTACCACCTGTTAATTCAGTATTTTTCTGCAAATTAAAATAGTTAACTGACAAAGCTGTTCAAAATCTAATAAGAACAGATTTGTTATGAGAAACGAGTAAAAGCGATAGAATCACATGGCGAAACCGATTTGGATTTATATCTTATAAAATAAAGTTGTAAGTAGTTCAACGATAATTAAATTTTGTTGATATCTTAATAAACCAGCTATTAAGAGTTTAAGTAGTTCAATCTATGATTAAATTACTATAGAATTTTCATGTAATGCTTTCGATATGAGGCTATTGCATAAAATGGGATGAGTTGATTAAAGAAAGCGTTACAGTCTATTTTTTATGAATATATTTCTACCAGAGAAGCTTATCATATACCTAAGCAAATAATTATTTATATACGATGAAAATAACAATCATAAAAATTAAAGCAATGAATACACAAAAAGGACAAACAATTATTCTTGACTGCCAAATTATGTACATTTATTATTACACAATGAAGTTAGCAATCAAACAGAATCAAAATTATTATTTTCTGTATTTTTCAAAACACTACGCGTAATAAACAAATCTAAACTTTTTATTTTACTCATGTAGTAGACACTATAAAATCCCCTAAAACTTGTAAACGATGATCACCCGTAAATCCCTTACTCACCTACTACTAGCAATACTCGTTCGCTGTCAATTTAAATAAACCTAAAATCCCCGAACGACTCCAATCACTTAGCAGCCTATCGAACGACCTTTCAGAACTCAGAACGACCCATTAACACCCATTCCCACGAACACTCACATACACACATGACTGCACTCACTCCACCTACACGAAACCTACACTCCTCGCGTCCGAATACAGCAATCGTGTTCGCTGAGCAAGCTTTCTACGCTCCATGCACACATAGGCCTACAAGAGGCTTCCTACTATAAGCCTTTCGTATTTTGCTAATTGTCGCACACACGCGGGCGTTTGGCTCACTGGCGCACATCCAGCCCCTATACATATAGCGCACGGACGGGCCTGAATGCGCCCCATTAACGTACTTAAAAGTCCTCTCTCGAATATCCGCGCGTAGCAGTGGGTAGCATTCGAACTGCGCCTCTCACCGTAGCTCGAAGACAGACAAAGACGAGAGAGAACAACCGCGAACGAAGCAGAGTGAGAGAGAGAGAGAGGATGGGGTGAGGCGGAAATCTATACGAGTAGCAGCGTGTGTATATATATATATACATATAAATATATATATACACGTACCTGTACGTGGAATTGCGCGGTTCGAGTCTGGAATCGCTAAGCGCGCGCACAGAAGAGAGAGAGAGAGCGAGTCGCCCATAGGCGCCAGCTCGCGCGGCGTAATTACAAAGCCGTTGCACCTGAGGCCACATTGCCGCGGCAGCGCCTAGCCAGAATGGATTCTCCCCCATCTCTCTTTCTCTTACTCTCTCTCTCTCTCTCTCTCTCGACGTCTCCCTCTTCGCGAAATCACAAATGGCCGGGACCATTACAGCGCTACGGTATAAAAGCGTCGGCGGCTGTCTGTATTCCTCATGTACACTCGGAATTTTTGGCTTGAGATAGCCACGCGCGCGAAAGGAGTCCACATAGCACAATGGCGTTTCTAATCATCGAGAGTAGTAGTAGTAGTAGTAGTAGTGGACGTCACCGGTGTAGAGATCCAGAGCAAGCGATTATCGGCTGATGGAACACGCGCGCGTCGTCCGACCGATGATTGCCGATTGTTTTGCCAACGTCGAGAAGGTTTTCAGTGTTGGACCATGCTGTACTCGCTGCTACGATATAGTGATTGCCTTGGATGCTACTGCCGTGGGGCTTATGCCGGGCACGTTTTAACGTTCGGGGCTTTCCGCCGCGATATGCATGTGAATGGGGCTGTCGAGCTGTGCAGGGTGTGCTCATACTTGCATTCTACGCGTTTATAAAGATTTTCCGAGATAATGAAGGAAATTTCAGCGAGATTGCAGGAGAGTGGATTTTTGGAAAAATTGATGTAAGCGGGGAGTTCCATGAAATTTTTGTTTTGTTTTTATGGGAGATAACATGGCGAATTTTAACGAGAGTTATAAGCTAAAGAAAAATATTAACATATTGGTGATGTAGATTGCGTTAAACGTGAAAATAATAAAGAAAAATTCATGCTGACAGTTTATGTAGCTTTTATAAATGTATGCAGTTTGAATCGAAAGAAAAATATTTTATGTAAATGTGTCACATATCGTTCTGCGACATGTGTTAAAATACTTCTCCCATTAGAGATATAACCTTTCAACCCACATTTTACATCAACTTTATCTCCTTTACATTTTTTTTTTTAATTAATAATGCAACGAGCGTAAAACTTAATGATTCCCTATCATTAAGGTTAATTTTAATTCAATATGAGAAAATGTCAATAGTAAAACTGATATGGAAATTTTATAATCGTGGCGGAAAATTATGATTGAAAGGATAAAAACGCCGTACCAAAAGAATAAACTTGAGACGATTAATCATTTGACGATGTGCATATAGAATTTACTACATATAGGACCTCGATTCAGTATTCATTTTTTTTTCTTTATATCTTTTTCTATTTCTCTCGTTTTTGACAGCGCTATTTGAATTCCATTGATTCCAATAAGTCGAAAATAGAAAGCCGCGATAGATCAAGGCCGCTCGGCTCCAATATTCTTTCATTTTATCACACGGCCAATCCCAGCCGTGTAATCCATTGCACATCCCTTCCCTCGACATACACAACATTTCTCTGTGCGAGAATTTTCCCAGTAGTACAGCTGGACGGCGCGTCAGACAACGTGCGATACGCTATACCCTGATCTGACGGTCGCCAGACGCAGGATCACACGCGTACACGTCTATCTCTAATACTTCCCTTCTATCTCTAATACTTCCCTTCTATCTCCCATTTTTTCACTCTTACGCTTTTTTCCGTTCTCTCTCACACATCCGCGACGACTAATCGAATCACAACCACTAGGTTTCTACGGAAAAGAGGTTACCACATTTTTCTTCAAAAGGAAAGATCGTTCGGTCGATGCGCTTCTCGTATATAACGATCGTCAAAGCAATTAAAAGTACGTTTTTTTTTTTCGTAACGCGAACGCTTTAAACGAAGCTAAAGTCCGCGGGTAAAAAGGCCGTATAAAGACGGTTCGTGAGCCGTTTCGCGGAGGCACTTAAAAGCCTAGCGCTCACTCGCGCGTCATTTCTAGCCTGTGCTGCTGGCGTGTGTCGAAGGAGCCATTTCCAACTGATTTAAGGGGGCGAACGACTGGATTTAACGGCGGCTTACCGTCACTGCTTGCGTCCTCTCTCTCTCTCTCTCTCTCTTGCTCTCGAACGTGACGCTTCATACTGGACGCACTCGCGACGTCATTGTGGCGGGTAATCAAACGCAATTTTCCCCCACGTTCTCTGTGAGCTCGCGAGCGATGGCTCAAGCGGTGTGCACGCGAGTACCGAAACTTGGGCACTTATTACCCGGGTAGGAGAGGGAGAGGAGGAGAGATGGTGAGGCACAGAGACTCCTGGGAGCGGAGCATCGACACTTATCGCTATTCATACTCGTGGCCTCCACCCCCCTGCCGTGAGAGAGAGAGAGAGAGAGAGAGAGAAGGGGAGGACGCGAGTGAGCAAGCAAGCCCACCTAGAAAGGCCATAAAGCTCGAGGGCTTTCAAGCTGCTCCTCTCGCCCGTTCTCCGCCCTCTCTCTCCCTCTCCCTCTTTCTCTCTCTCTCTCGCTCGCTCGAGCTGAAGCTCTGTTTCCTTGAGCTCTCCAGCTTTGAGGAAATTTTCGGCTGTGCGCGCGTCTCCCGTCCATGTGTGTGTGTATGTAGGTGGATGGTTGAGTGTATATATATATATATATATATATATATACACACGTGTGGGAGGGAGTTTGCGAGGCCGATAAATCGCTCGTTGGATTATGACGATATGCATTAAGGATTTGGCATCTCTTTATCGTTTGAATAATGCTTTATTATGAAAAGTCACTTGAGCACGGCTGATGGATTAATCGATGAATTTTTGGCCGATTGTATTGAGAAAAGAGTTTTTGTTCCAGGTTATAAATATATGATTTTTAATCCTTTTTGTGTGGTCTCGAAAATTGAATTTATTTTAAATAAACCTCTCTAATTATTGGAATATTAATTTTATTTTATTTACTCATTCTATTCAGTCGAAATATACTTCACTTTAATTATCTTTATGCATGTATATTTGTTTTATAATTAAAATTAGACTATATTTGGGCTTGTATTATTATTATTATTATTTTATATCATTGTTTATGCTTACACAGAATAAATCA
This sequence comes from Torymus texanus, assembly GCA_036873485.1. Classification (NCBI taxonomy): domain Eukaryota; kingdom Metazoa; phylum Arthropoda; class Insecta; order Hymenoptera; family Torymidae; genus Torymus; species Torymus texanus. The sequence goes on along the minus strand of JAYJLV010116190.1, from coordinate 29,005 downwards.
ACTCTAATTAGTATGAATATAATAACCTTTGTACGTTCTGTCATTCTTCTACATTCCAATTGATTTATATTTTCTTTAACTCACTAAATACCTTTCAGCTATTTAATTCAAAGCTTATTAGGATAAACTTAACAAACATACTTCATGCGTAAGCCGCGTTGTTTTTCTTTCTACCCTCAGCTCCAACACAGCAGCGTAATTTTTTTCACGTTGAAGAGAGCCTGTGCAGGCACAGCGTGCCTTTGTTTTTCAGCGAGTCAACGTTCTCTCGTAGCTCGTGCATATACACCTATATATACGGTAGTTCAGTCGGTGCCTTTTAAGTAAAGAGTACCTACCTGCACTTGTTCTTCTCGTATTCCGGATTCGTATTTCGCTGAAATGCCGCTACTTCGTCCTTTTGCCAATATTCTCGATCGTTGGGCCCAAAAACATACGAATATATATATATAGGATGAACGCAGGATCAATGCCGTATGGCGTATATAGAATAGACGGATGGAAATCGTGGAGAGCGGATAATTTGCCGTCGCGCGTTCCCCTTCGTTTTTTTTTTGCACCACGCTCGCAGTCGAGTGCGCTGTAAGTCCCGTGAGTTGGAGCTTTCTCGGTGTGCGGCTCGGTACGTCGAATAAATTCTGGAAAATCTGCGGGAAACGCGAACGCGAGCGCGCGTACCCGTACCACTTAAAGAGCGCTTGACTTTTTCTCTTTCTCACACACACACACACACATACACACCGAGAGGGGAAAGAGCACAGGATAAGCACTTTTTCGAAATTCGAGCTGGCTTTTCCGAGGATTTTGCGTTTTGTTTATCGCGCTGATTTTCTCGGATGGCAGCGTAGGTAGCGTATGTGCGTGTGTAATAATTTAGTAGGGAAAATGTTGAAAAAGTTGAGGCTGTAAATTAAATAGTCTACATGGTGTCAGTATCTATTTGGCATAAGTAAAGTGAACCAATAAGAAAAATGTTAGAAACTAATATTTAATTGTGGTAACCATTTTATTGGATTACCATAAGCATACAAAAATAATAAAGTGGTCTGTAGTTTTGAGTAGGCAATCATATTCCTATGGATTTTGATTTCCACGACATGAATCATGGTGTTCAAATTTTTCTATAATGTTGAGGTTTTGAGATATCTAACGTGTAAAATTTGTTGGGTAATCTTGGAAACAAAGCTTAGCATTTTTATTGATTGATTTTTTCAACAAAATAATGAAATACTTTTTGTCATTTTGAATCATCCTTTCATGTACTTTTTCCTCCGAAATATTTTGAAAAAATATTAATAAAACTTGTAAAATTCACATGCTACTTTTTAAAATTAACATATATCTTAAAGAAAAAAAATCATTAAAAAATGATTCAAAGTGGATTTTGAAATTGATGAGAAGTACTATGCTATATTCATGACAAAGTTAATAAATAAGTATTCTAGGTTTTTTGATATTTACGATATTCTAAAAATCTTATGCTCTTGAGACCAAATTTATGTTAAAGAGGCCAAAATATATGGAAGTATGAAAGTCTTTTATTTTTCGGTGCTTGTGTTATCGTACTAATAATTGAATGCATGAAATATTTTTAACCAATTCGTTGATAATCGTAACCAATAGTTTCAATCATTTTTATTTCATTTTTTCGTCATTGTTATTTATGTCATACCCACAGTTTATTTTTTACGTTGAAACCACGAAGTTAACGTCATAGTGCTATGATATGAGTGCGTTGCGAGATAATTATTCTTTTACTCAGTTGTCGACCTCTTTTCTTCCAAAATATGTATTAGAAAATGTTAATGAAATTGACGATGATTATTGATAAACCAAGATAATTCAGCCAGTGCGTTTTGGTGGATTTCATCGAGGACACCTTGTGCTTATAAAGATTTAAGTTATCTAAAAATCTTTAAAACAATTATATTTAACAAATGCTCGTCAATTTTCATGTCCTACATACTAAATAAGAAAACTTTTACATAGAGTATCACAATTTCTTAACAAGCGGCGATCTCTCGGTTTTTTATATCGTTCCATCTCAAAGTAAAATTACGACCGGGAGAAAAAAGATTCGCCAGCAAAGTAATTTCATTCCCGACGCATCTTGAAATCGAGTTCATAAAATTAGGGCGGCATAACGCGATTAAACTTTTCTTCAAAAAGCCTTCTAGGTAACGTTTGCAGGCTTGCGCCCTTTGAGTTCGCGCAAATGCAATTGCGCCTAGCGCTTGCACGGCGTCTCTTGGTTTTTCTAGAAAAAAAAGAAGTCAGAAATAAGAACACGTTACAAAAATCCGCTTGCTCTCACGGCCACTCCCTCAACAAAAATGAATATAACTCAAAGCGTAAAAAATATTCCAGAGTTGAGCGCGCGCGTCACGCTACTTTATTTTTGATTGAGGTAAATAGACGGTCTCTCTTAATTCGACGAGCTCGGAAATGCGCCCGTGCACAAGACAAACAATTATGAGACACGGAAAGACGCAGTGGCGGCGACGGCGATGGCAACGTGCCTTTGAGTCGAGTCGCGTCGTCTTCGCCTTCTCTCCCTCTCGGTTGCGCGCTTAATCCGACCGAGCGTGGCGGATTTATCAAGGGAAAAGACTCGTTTCCGGGGCAGCGCGCGGACAAGACAAACTGCAACCGGGAAGAAGAGCGAGAGAGACGAATTGAGGCAAGGAGACGGAGAAAAGGAGAGAGAGAGAGAGAGAGACGGACGTGTACCTGAGCGTCGTCGCAAGTGCCAGAAGCCGCGGTAGCAGGGAAACTTTAAAGTCCGTCTCGTTAAGCAAGGATTTGGTGGTTCCTCGAACAGGATAACGAGGCTCCAAGACTTTCCTCGCGTGAACCGTTTGCGGGGTTATTTCAATTACCGCATGAATTTGTTGCGGTCGATTTTTTAAAGCTCTTGTTAATAAATAATTGAATTAATGATATGGTTGAGGTCAATGTGACAGATATATTCATTAGCTTCAGATTCATACAATATATTACAATAATATTGCATACATAAGAATCGATAAATTGAAATATAACTCTTATTAGTTATACAGCAGCTACAATATTTATGTAACACGTTCGATTCGATTTATCCTAATTATTTGAAAATTGTATTTCGTACATGAGAAAATAAAAATAGAAATTTTCAAAATTCCCTTGGATTATACCATTTTATTTATTTATTCCATAAAAATATAGTTTTATAATGAATACTGATTTGTCATAACAATATAGTCGATCGCAGATGAACAAGAACAAAACCACTTATTATTGCTCATCAAATTCAGCTCATCCCTGCTAGAAATTCATCTATATGAAATGGCCAAGAAGTTAGAAAATGGCTAGTAAAACTGGCTAATTAATCGCTTGAATGAAACGATTTTTTCCTATTATATGCCCATTTCTTATATACATAATATCTCTTATGAAAGAGAATTAAAGGTTATTGGGTGGCTTCCCAAAATATAAATGAATAACATTAACTAATAAATCATTTGCTGTACTCATTCTATAAATAATTCAGCAAAATTTTTATTTCTCCATCTGATTCTGTCTAACTCACTCCTTGTCATAATAACAAGCCTTCTGCTAGTCATTTACAGACTAAAGAAACTGATCAGTTTTAATACCTTTAAAATACTCAAGAACAAGCTTGTGCTTGTCTTCGAAAAACTCGGTCTATTTTTCAATCCATTAAATAGCCAAATAATAGGAGAAAAAGCGTTTCACCGCGAGCTAGAAACTGGACAAGAAAAGTTCCCATTTTATAGCCAGTACTAGTAAAAATGATTAGCTATTATTAGCATTTATTAGCTATAAAATAGTTTCGATTTCCACCAGGGATTATTAAAATAGAATAGAATAGAATAGAATAATATTTATTTTCAAGAAGAAAAACAAAAAAAAACAAAGCATAAACTTTGCCTTCATGCTTAAATTGAAAATGTCTACGTAGAAGTGATATTATTAAACGTGAACTTATTATCCATCGATTTCATCGTCATTACTTACATAACAGTGCTTCATTAAAATTAACTTCTATTTTTATCACCTACGATTCGAGCTCTTCGCCTATCCTTAACGCGCTCTACCACATAATAATCAGAGCGAACCCATACACACTCGCTTATACCCGTTGCATTTTCCTCTTTGCAACACATCACACTCGCAACTCAAAAAAGCGCGCAACACATAGCACCTACGTATAAGATTTACGTCGTTTCACGCTCACGTGGTTATTTATATATAAATGAACACGTCGAGCGGAGACACAGCGACACGCATCAAACGAATAAAAACTCCCACATGCGACACGTCTGGCTTTCACGCGCACGTATGTCCTTCTCTTTAGTCCCGTAATGCACAGCGCGTTCTCTCGGACAAGTCACTTTACCGCGTACATAGTTGCGCAACGAAACTGTATCTCAGCAGTATAAGCGGGCATCAAAGCTTGGGGCGAGTGTACGAGACACACGCAGAGAGAGAGAGAGAGCGACGAAAAGTTAGTGAGAGGTGTGGTTTCAGAAAAAGTATAAAGCAAGAGGTCGTCGCAAGAGAGACAGACGCAGAGAGAGAGAGAGAGAGAAAGCACACACAAGGGAGAAATGGAATGGGATATATAAAGGGGGAAGCGTGAAAGAGGGAATGCGTGAGAGGTGAGTGCAGACGTACGCAAGGACAAAGACAGGGACGCATATCCCCCCCCCCTCCCCCCACACGCAAGCTTTTTGCTTCATTGATGCATTATAAGAGCGAGTGATGGACAAACGTGTACACTCCACCGCGCCACCATTACGCCTCGCTCTATGATAATAATAAAAACAGCCGGTAAGTACAGCAGCAGAAGCAGCAACAGCAACGACGTACGACGACTACGACTATATACGAGAGGGGGAAGAGAAAGGGAGGGTGACGCGCAAGCGCAGGGAATGCGCATCAGCGCGCGCGTGGTAAACGCAAAGGGTGGGAGAAAAAGGTTTTAATCGAAGGCCTCGGCCAGCCGTCACGTGCTTATTATGCACGCGTACTCCGCGACCGCAGTACACTTCGTTATTGAGAGTCGAGTGAGCGTTTCGTTCGTACGGCGCGTATATATACGCGTATAGTGTGGCTACTCATTGGTGACCACGCGTGCTTTTTATCGTTACTGTGAAACTATTTCTCTCTCTTTCTCTCTCGTTGTCGGATGAGTACCTTTGAAGTGTCGCGCGTGCGTTATATTGAAGCACTGAGCTTTGAGGTTGTTTGCAGTTTGCGGTGATTTGAATAAATGTATGGAAAAGCTGATGCTACTGCAACGCGTATGTGCTATGGAGCTGGATAACGTGGCTCTGGTGAAAAGTGCTGCGGTTCGTGTAGAGTTTGGGTTTACGCCTGTTGAGTGGTTTGGGTTATTGTTAGGTGTGTAGATTGTTTAATTGATGATGTTAGTAGTGACCGATGGAAGATGGAAAATCATTGTGAATTGGAAGCAATCGTAGGAGATGACTGATGATGACTTATTTTTGTCAATACAAGGAGTTGGCGATTTGGTTTTGAATGATAAATGAAAGAGTTCCTGAGGATAATCTATTAAGGTCGGTTCCATTATATATGCGGACGAAAATAATGTATGATTATAGAATAAGATAAAGATGCCAAATCAAAATACGAAGCATTAAAAACTAAGCAGTTTGTGCATTAAATTTATTGAATTTGTAAGTAGATATATGTTTAGAATAGCCAGACATGTATTTCTGATCTATTTTAACCTTGATTTATTTTACTGAAAATAACTTATGAAAATTTCTTTAAATGTTTTTCACGTAATTATACTTTACAATTATTAATTTAAAACGCGAAGTGCTTTACTAGTATAACGTATATTTATTCTTCATAATTTAATTTTAATATAACTAAAAAGTGCGTTAAATATTTTTATAACATCAAATTTTTTTACCCCGAATAATGTATTTACAGATTTTTTTTTAAATCCACTAAATTATTCGCATAATGTATTTCCTTTTATCTTGATTCCATAGAGCACTTTTCGTTATACTTTTTTTTTTAAATATGTATAATTCAACGTCCATTCTAAAAAAAAACATTCACGATTTGCATTATAAACAGCGTCATTCGATTCATGAAAATGCAAATAGACGCGATGCTGATTCCGAACACGGCGCCAATTGATTTATAAAAATTGTAACGTCAAATCGATTCGTCCACGCGACATAAATTATCAAAACAAGGGAGAGGAGATACCACCGTAATGTCCCTGTCAATTTTTCTTCTCGCTCTTATACATACAAACACACGCACACGTGTGTGTGTGTGTATATATATATATATATATATATATATATATATATATATGCTCATACAAAGGCATTTATCTTATTGGGATGCGTAACGCGCCAATAAACGTCATTGACGGTACACAAGTGTAACGTCCTCATGGGTGCGCGAATAGAACCGTCTTTCTTCCTCTCCCTCCCTCTCACTCGTGCACCTATACCTGCGCTAGGGTGTGAATGATGCATCGAAGCACGCGAGAGCCTGGCGCCTCTCTCACTACCCAATGCAAAGCACGTACACGACGTAGTCGGCGAAAACGTCGGCTCCGAATCCGGCGGAGGCGGCGCCTCCTCTCTCTCTCTCTCTTTTCCTCTCTCGATTGATTTTTCGCGCTCGAGAGTCGCGCTTCGGAAAAACGTGCGTGCACGCGGGAACGCGCACAGGAAATAAAAAAGTGCTAGGGTTTTGTTTGATGCGAGAGAGAGAGAGAGAGAGAGAATTCGTTCGTGTATTTCGACGGCTCGGAGGGGGTGGAGCAAGCGCGTGCAATTAAAATTTCTCGAGGCGCAAGGCGTTAACGAACCGTCACGCGAGAATTCTCCTATATAGTCCTTTATCGGCAGCTTTTGTCGTATGCGGCAGCTACGAAGCGACTCTCGTTCTTCCTCGCTCGATTGTAGAGAGTTTGCCTTTTTCGATTTCAAGAGGAGTTATTATCGAAATGTAACTTTCGAGGGTATATACATATATATATAGTATGCGACGCGGCCCATTGAGCTTCGGTACTGTAGGAACCGTTTTGTGGTAAATTCGATGTTTCAGTTTCTCGAGGGGAATTGAACGGGGGATCGCGCGCATAATCGCCGAGGTTTTCGCTGCGCGTTTGCTCGCCCTTTCCACTCGTAGCTTCGGCTTCGTTAAAAAGTTAATCTCGACGCGAGGTGAGGGAAACGAATATTCGCGCGCTACGAGGAGGAGTTACGTGGATTTCAAACTTTGCCGTGGGCTTTCATAGCAACCTCCCCTCCTACCCTTCCCCACCTCATCACGACCAGCGATGACGAATAATACCCTTTTGTAAATTGGAAGCGGTTCTACATTTGCATTAATTTGTAGTTTTCGTATTCGGTGCACGAACCGCGCAAAATTATTGAAAACGGTTGAGAAAAATTGTAGCGATCAAGAGAATACATGGTTTGTAGTTTTTTCAATAACGTTAAAATTTATGTTTTAAATTATATAATTTTTAGAATCAATATATAGTATAGAAATCGTTCAGTAAAATAAATATTTTTAACTTTGATATTTTTATTATGGAGATTTATTTAATTTAATAAAGTTTAGTATTATTTTAGGATTGGATTTATTGAACGCTATTATGCTCAAAAATATTATTCAAACCTTTAAAGTTTTAGTGCTCTGTAATCAATAATAACGGTTTGAAATATTCAAACTGCAGAACTTCAAAGTTATTTTATTCATTTTCACTAAAAGTAGATATTACACGAATGAAAAAAATAAAATATGTACATTTAAAAATCAATTACACTATTTATTACGAAATTAAAATATAATAATTAAAGTAGATCGTTTCCTTTACAGTTCGATACGGTCTGAGGGGAATAAAAGAAAAATTCAAAGAATGATAGAGGAATTCAAGTGTTTCTTAGGAAATAATTAGTTTATAATTTGCAAGCAACATTATTTAATATTTTAAAACGGATTTAAACGGGGCTTTAAGAATGTATTTCTGGTATCCAAAGATAGACATCAGTAATTCGATAACTTAAATATGATTTACTTTGTTCATAAAAAATGTCTCTAATATTGACTGTTAACTTGGAAGTATTGACTTGAAGAAAATAAGCAACAAGATTACAAAAGTAGATAGAAGAAATTAAAATTTAAACTGTATTTATTGATACCCAATAGTCAATCCTCAAAGCACTATTGAAATTTATTTCTCGGAAGGTGTGTATTTTTCTCTTGCGTATAATAAACCCACAATTAAAATAATAAAAATGAAAATATTATTAATTGCAAACAAATTCATATCATTTGAACCTTGATCAAAAGTTTTCTAGAGGAAAAATCTTAGTAAGGTACAATATCTCTGTACTACTTAAATTAGCTTTTCCCCAAATAAGTTAAAAATGCGATAAAAACTAATTTATTCCAATAAAATAAAATCTTGTATTAAATTGCTCTTCCTCCCCACTAAACTACTTATTTCGCCTAACTGCGAGTACCATTACAGATATAAAGTCCACTCAAGGATACATTAAGACGCTTAACGACGATGCTCCCTACAGAATGACTATTAACTGCGTATGCTCCCGTAGCCCTGCCTATATAACACGCCGGGCATTTACACATAATACGTTCGTTCGCTCCCCCAATCAATAACTACGCAATAACGCTCCACCGTAACTTTCCAAATCGAGCAGTCGATGTGGCTACTAGCGTTCTCGTACCTGGCTGCTTTACTTTTCCCTCACTCCCCTATTCTATACCCCTAGTTCTCCTCTTCATTCAGCGATATCAGCCGCCTGATAATAACTATTTTTGTTCTGCTTTATTACAGACCCAACGGCAAGCCAAGATACTACTTAACGGCCAAGTAAGAGAGAGGATATAATGTGTAGGCTTGTACGAGGGTCGATGCAGAAGACGTGGTTGTTGGCTACGATGACGATGACGACGACGGGGACGAGGACGATGGTAGTACGGCGGCGCTAGCGGCTAAATGGCACTGCGGCGAGACAAGAGAGAGGTGAGGTGTAGCAGCAGCAGCAGCAGCAGCAGTAGTAGCCGTGGTGGGGAAATCGATGTGAGATGAGGTGCCGATCGACGAGGAGGGCCGCCGCCTAATGGTCGTTAACATGCCAGCCCTCCGCAGCAGCAGTAGCAGCAGCCCCACTGGTTATCGTCTTCTTCGCGAACTCCTCATCGTCGTTCTATTGTCCATGCCGCCTACCCTCCACGGCTTGGATCTAGGTGAGTCGTGTGTCTTTATATTTTTCTTTTCTTCGACCCCATCGTATGTGAGTGTATGGGAGAGCTGACCATTATACTGTCGAGACCTTGCGTCTCTTGTTTCGTCTCTGTCTTTGGGCAGTGGTACGTATTGGTCTCGTGTGTTACGTAAAAGTGCGTGAATGACCGCCATGAAGATGGTTGGAAATGATTTCAGGCTGATGAATCGCCGATTGGTTGAAATGGATATGGGGTGGAATGTTCGCTTTGAAAATATATCTTGGAATCTTGATATGTATATATTAATATAAGATTAATCGATAAAATATTGCAGTATCCTTGTATTATTTTTAGAATTGATGATTGAGAAAAAAATTTATTTTAAAAGATTTAAAGACTGGGCAAAATAAATTGTAATAAGTTAAAATGTATAATTTATCAAGAGTATATTAAATCATGAAAAAAATCATTTTATTGTGCATTAAAGCTAATTTCTATGGATAAAGTTTATGTATACAGAATTATTAAAAATATTAAAATTTTGCTGTTAGTAATATTAGCATTATAATTCTTTATCTAAGATAATGGATTAAACTAAACTTTCATTTGTTCAGAATTAAATTAAAATTAAAATTGATGCAAATACATAAAATTAGCAAAATAACGGTCGCAGGCAATGAAAATTTTATTTGAATTCTCATGTCTGACCGACAACGCACTTGAACTACTTGGAATATTTGCTTTGCATTATATTTCGTTTCGTGCTACTTGATTTTACTGTCGTGGCCATAAAGTACTTGAAACACTCGACCGAATTACTTAGAATTTATTATGAAATTTTCGACGACGTAATAACAGTACATTTAACGATCCTAGTTTAAATCCTTCTCTTTTAATGTTTAATAAAAACCGGCAATGACATTAATGACAATATATTCTGAATAAACTAATTTTTAATTCATGGAAATTCCATTTAATTAGTTAAAATAAATGATAATACAAGATTGATTTGATTCTATATTCATCATTATTTGTACTCTTTGTTTAATATTAAATTAGCTCATATTATTTTGTGTAAATATTTATTTAATACTGAATTTAATATTGATATAAATCATGTCATACAGAGTGTTCCATTTTAATTTATCACCCTGCATAACATTTCTGAGTAATCTCTTACTGTTCCTTGTTATGAATTGGCGTATAAATTGTTTTCTTTAGGTCTTTTTTTAGTATAAAATGCAATTAAATGTAAGCAACACTATATTTCATTATATTTAATTATATCTCTTTAATATTTAAAAAACTTTAAATATATATGTTTGTGCAAAAACACACATAAAGCCAGTCACGTAGATAGCAAGATATAGTGTACGTCATAAAAGACTTGTCTTTGTCGGAAAATTGATTAAATGAAAAATCAAAGTGTTTATTCCGTGTTCATTATTGTCTCCTGACATGAATTCCCTACGCGTGAAACACTCCTACTTGAGAAGAGTGAATTTATGTTGTTAACATTTAACTGTTAATTTAACTATGGAATAAAAAATGCAGGTTTGTATCAACTGATTCCTAGCTTACTTTCAAATAATCCTAAAAATTAATTTTCTAGTTAAAACCAAGGTCACTAGTATATAGCCACCTTGAAACTTTATAACTAACGTGCTTAAAACTTTTCCTGCTCAAAGTCATTCTCAAAAGTTATTTAGCGGGATAAATGAAAATGGAAAATTCTGCATGGATAGTTAGTATAAACGTTAAACAATAGCAAGTACTGTAGTATAAACAATGATGTTTATATCAAATAAAAAACTTATTGAGTATTATAGTAGTTTTTATATTTCTTAGTTTTTATATAAATAAAAATTAATTGAATAAAGCTATAAGATTTAACTAATTATCGATCATGTCCAACAGCAACAGAGAATTCACAAACTGAAATCGAGTTTAAAATTAAATAAATAAATACATGTTATTTTCGAATGAAATGAGTAAACTATATATTTTAATTAAAAGCAAATAATGGTAAGATAGAACATTATATTATTTGAACGATTCAAAAAAGTACTCGGAATTACCAAATACCTCACGAAGCGTGAAAAGGAAGCTCAAGATGAAGTGAAATAGTGGGTAGAATGGCGAGAGGGAGAGCAATAGAGACGTATATACGATGGTGGAAAAGTATATTGATTTAACTTATTGATGTTCCATCGGTATATTTGTCTCGCGCAGCACCTGATATCTGCTTCGTTCGGTAGGAGCAGTCTGCAAACAGTGGACCCCTTCGTGCGTCGATCTTCCGTGGTATATAACCTCCAGTCAAGTTGCTACGGAGGCAGCAGCAGTAGCAGCACCATCAGCACCGGGTGTACTCTGCTGTCCTTAAAGTTATATCAAACCTAGAAGGAACATTCTCTCCTCTTAGCAAAACCTTCGATGTCGATACGATTTGTGTATATCTATAGCCTCACTTTGTCTCTCCTCGCTTCTCTCTCTCTCTCTATCTCTCTATCTCTTTTCTTTTATTTCAACCATCCCTGTCATTTTTACGGATATTTTTTGTTATCGATTCCTGAAATGGGAAGCTTCGTGTCTGAGAAGAGATTTATTCGAATTTTTCAACGTGAAAATTTACTTTTACAACTTTTTTGAAAAATTGAACATACTGACTTTTCAGAAGTATATCTCTCTGACTATCTGAATAAATCTTTTAGAATCTTCAAATATCTCAATTTTCCAACTAGGATACTTTAATCTGTCAGTCAATATTCCTAGTTTTAGATACTGAACTTATCAATAAATTAATATGATACTATTTCAGTATCGTTATTTCTTTTTTATTAGTTAAAATCAATCATTTTTACACCATTACTGTAGTAATAATATTTTTAATATGCCTTTATTTCACAACGATAATAAAAGTCAAAACAGCTATCTCGTTTCGAGAATTAATTTCAAATCAATGATGAGTTATCGACCCCCTCTGCGCAGCAGTACGAATATACTCGACCAAAATACATGAGATTCCTAGATTCCAATCTGACTCCTGTCACAGGAGGGTTAAAGGCATTCTCGGTGAATTAGTACTCCTCTAATGCTCACTGTCAACTCGTTACTATATATATATATATATATGAGTTTTATTAAAAAAAAAAATTAAAATTAAAATGAATAAAACTGTAAATACATATCCTATATTTTTACGGACATTAATCAACATGAAATATTCCATTCATATTCGGATCCTCACGGTAAATACTGTCACTACAACTCTATATGATTTCAGTGAAACTTTTTCACTAAATTCACGCCATAATATTTCCAAAACCACATGAATTAAATTCCCTGCTTTCTCTCGTCCCACCTACATTCTTCAGCGGGCAATAACACGAGCCACGCGTCGGCTTATACCGAGAATCGCAGCAAGCACAAAGGTCGTCGCGTGAGAGTCGCGCGTGTATACCTGCAACTCGCCCACCACCCCCGCGGGAGTTCGGCGGCTGGATAGAGGACATTGTGCCGGCGCAAATGAAATGTCAACCGCACGTTGAATTAACAATACTATCTAATGGCTGCTCAAAACCAGACGAGTCGAAGCATTGTGTGTTTCGCGAGTCCTGTTTCTCTCTCTCTCTCTCTCTCTCTCTCTCTCTCGCTCTCTCGAAGATCCCTTGTTTATCGTCGGTTCGGCTCTCTTCTCTCACTCTCCGCGCGCCTCTTTTTTGCCTCTGTCCATTCGTGATGTCGCGACGCGTGAGCTCCCTCTTCCCCCGACTCTTCTCCCCCCCCCTCTCTCTCTCTTTCTCTTCTCTATCCCACTCTCCCTGCGCTGCTTTGTGTGCTCGCTACCTTTGCGTGGTCTGTTCTGCGAATGTGTTTAATTTCAGCGGGAATTCCTGGAGAATTTGAAGCATGCTAACAGTGAGTAGCTTTGGTTCTCTTCAAATATTTGAAACGGACTTTCGTTAGAGAGGAACTTTTCATCAATCAATTAGACACTGCTGATATTGATAGTGAAAATAGATAAAAATAATGATGGATCATTTGAAATCGTTGAAATTTCAATATATCAGAGTTTCATACAAATTAAATAGCTAAAAGGAGAAATTAGTAGGTGTTAGCATGACAAAGACACCAATAAGCTTTATGAGTACTCAACTTTTTTAATATAATCAAGAATCAAATTAAATAGACGATAAACAAACCTATGTTTATTCATAAAATCTTAATTGCTTTATTAGCATTAATTAAATTGCCACGGAGTTATAATATGAAATCATAAGATAATTAAATTTCTCGGTAAGTACTATCGCGTGAAAGTTGGCAGTTCATTAAAGTGTCTTATTTTTACGAGCAATTAAATTATTCACGCTCCGAATGAGCTTGTCATCCGAAATTCTCAAAGAATTTCCGTCGTGCACTTACAATGTACTTCTTGTTTAGTAAGAAAAGAAAAAAGAAATTACAACCTCGTTGGTTGCCGCGTGAAGATATTTGTTGAGCAATATAACGACGGTGCAAGTATCTCGAAACAATGACTTGAAATTTCTCAACGAGTTTGGCATAGTCGCGAGTGAACGCCTCGAGATCGTCCAACTAAAGGCATTACAGGTCAAAGAAAGGAGCATTGTTGCGAATACTACGTAAAAGGTAGGGGAGAAAGGGAAGTCGGCTCTCTGTGCGCTTACGGAACAACGCGAAACACGAATACTCGGTTAGTATAACATAACTAGCGATGGTCTAGGTGATTTAACTTGTAACGAACGCTCGGCTCTAGCCCACATAAGTCACCCACACTCGCGGCTCTGGAGTTTGTCCCAGTAATGCGGGAAAGGAGAGAGAGTGTATGTGTGTATGTGTGCTCACGAGAGTGAAAGAGGATGGGAGGGATAGAAAGATATAGTTTACGCAAAGGTATTGCACTGGCGAGTCCGCGAGCGTTACAAACACGCGCGGCCAAACTTGGGAACGGTTAATTCCGACAGAGCCGACGCGGCTCGCGATATTTTTACACGTGCTTCTCTCTTGCTCGAGCATGCGCGTATTTCCATTACGTATACACCAGTACGTATATATAAACGCGAATGCATGAACATGTCTACATTGGCGTGGATATATATATATATATATGTGTGTGTGTGTTTGCGCGGAAGTATAGAGCACGCTGAATGCGTTATAGTCGAGTCCGAAAGGCTGACTAATCCGACATCCGGTGCATTCTGCGCAGTTTTGAAACTTTCTACGAGGTATATAGTGTCGGGCGCCATTACCGCCATAACCGGGCTAGCTTAAATGCAACGCTACCGCCGCTGCGCTGCAATTTATCCTGAGCTTTGGTCGCAGCAATATATATGCCAGTCGTTGACGTCTCTATCCGCAAAAGCTTTTCGCTACGAGCGCTCGGTTCTACCCGCTCGAAATTAGACTTTCGGATTTAAAACTCATTTCAAGATCGCGCAAAAGCTTTATTTATTTCTTGCGTTTCTCAAATAGTTTACTCCGTAGTATATATACTCAGCGATGAAGATTAACGCTATTATTATTATGATTATTGTGGTTGCAACGGTCTTATATGGTCAGAGGATTTTTAGAGGAATTTCAATTTTATACAATTTAAAAAATATCTATAGCATATTATTAAGATTAGGTTTGGAAAGCGATATTTTGTCCTTTTATTTTCTAATTGTAGATTAATTGATAAATGGATTCCTGAATTACATGGTAATTGGTATTACCAACGCATAATAATCTAAAATTTTCTAAAAATCATTTGTTAAAACAGTTTCTAGTCTACATTATTTCAATTTTTTTATAAAATTTATTCGAATTATTTAATTGGATATGTTACACAAAATAACGTAACGTTTAATTATAAAATGCCTTCTGCACTAAAAAAAAAATTATTATTCTTATATTCTCGAAAGTATTAAAAATTTAATTTCTTAAAACAATTACTTTAAAAAATATTTATTTTTCAAATAGCAGTAGAGTTCCACGCCTCGAAATGGAGTAAAATATTTTCAATTTCACAATCCAAAGTGAAATTGGCCGGATTATTAAAAATGATTAAACTATAATTGTTGAATGGATTACTTAGATTCTGAAATTGTTTTAATATGTGCGCAGACAATATCTCAGAGAAAAAAAATTACCGTGACAGTTTGGTAAATTCTAGCGGTGAAAAACAATTATTGAGCTGTCAGGGTAATTTTTTCTAACCGCTTCAACAATTTTTAGCTTATCAAACTGTCATGGTACTTTTTACACAAAATTTCTGTTTCTATCCATTTTGCGTTGAATTCTGATGATGATAAGAAAAATTAAACTCAAGTAATCTTTAAGAAAAAATGTGTTAAGGTCACCCTATCTATACTTGCCCACCGAGTTTAATGTTCTGAAAAATCTTTTATGTTGAAAGATATTTGACACTACGACTTCGCTGATTTTTCCAATTTTATTTTTCATACATTTCGCGTGCGATAGCTTATTTTGCTTGTTTTTCAAACAATGAAATCGAATATAAATATTGATTTATTTAATTTTAATGTTATAAAAAAACCTTATCATTCACTTATGTAATCAATAGTTAATATTATACAATAATTCAATTAGATGTTGTCAAACATTCTTGATATAATCATGATAAAAGCATACATTATTTACCTACAGTAATGAAATATTGTATAAGAGACAATAAGTAAAACATCTACTAAGTAATTTGTCAGTTTATCGTTGACAGTAGCTTCCTGGCCTATCTTCCTCATGAATGCCACTCATTACTCGATAATACTTAGAGGAAATTCAATTTCTTGGGAGGAAGAGGGCTTGTTTATAAACTAGGCCATTCAAATGGAACATCAGAGTTACCAATAGACTAATCTTAATCAAAATACGGAACCACTCGCATAGTTTCCAACTAGCGTATTATAAACATAGTAATATTATATTATATAAACACTTGTCAAATATTCGCAAAAGGGCAAATCTCGTACCAACCACTATACGAAAATCTTGCATTTCCGGACATTTTTTTTCCTCATCGAGCTTCATTGTACCTTCGTTGTATAATGAGATTGCGCTTTAATTGTTTCAGGACAATGCACTGCGGCGCTGGGCATGGAGAGCGGCGAAATACCGGACGAGGACATCTCGGCAAGCTCGATGTACGATCCCAGCCTCGGGCCGAAGCACGCCAGGTACGTTAAAAACAGAGAGATATATATAGAGTGTTTATATATATATATATATATATATATATATATATAAACACTCGATGTATAACCGACTTGCGCCTTCACCTCTTGACGGAAAACAATGATATCAGCGGGGTACCCTGTCTCAAGTGGATTGCGTCGCCCAAGCAAAGCCTTTCCTTTGCTCCACGTACAAGAGAGCTGCTGCCCGCTCTCTCTCTCTCTCTCTCGCTCTCTCTCGCTCTCTCTCTCTGTACACTTAACGCGATGGAAATAAAATTCAGAATGATATACGACACGAGCTTAATGCCTCGTTGAATATGTATCGGGCCGAAATATTGCCGCCCCGATAACTTTGGATCCTCTTGGCTTCGGGGGGACGAAATACAAACGCTTTCGCGTATAGTCCGAAAGGCGTATGCGGTAGGGTCCACATACGCGAGTGAGCACACACCACACGTTGACGTGAAGCGACGTTTATCCGATCTTTTGAACTCGCGCCCACGCGCGTGCATCCCTTCTATACGTTTTTGTTTTGCACATATGTGTGGCTCGCCTCTCGTGTGGTGTCTCTATGCATCTCGTCTTCTTTGTTTTCACTTCGCGTGGTCGAGCGCGAATTTTTCTTCAATAGAGACATGCTTATATGCGGTGTTTTGAATAGCATATATACGTGAAGAGCTTTTCACTTTGTGACCCTAAATGAATAGAATAATATCGAATTTATTAGTTGTATGTTGGATACTGAACACTGCTAAAATTTAAACGATTTACAACATCTCAGGTTTACTCAAAATACTTCAACAAATATATAATAACAAAAAATTGATATAATTTAATATTTATCTAATTTACATTTCGAGTAACAAAACCATTAATTTCCAATCAAATCGGTTAAACAAATGTTTAAAACTAATTAATTTTATTTGCACAGATTAATAAAAAATAACTTCAGAGTTGTATTCAAGCGATTGCCACTCAAGTGAAACATCCCCCTTGTAACTTTATAACAATTGTATACATAATTTTCGTCGCTTACCGGTATTTCCATCCCTCTCCTAATCTCCTCTTCGAATTCGCGATCCCTCTCGTGAAGCATTACGCATATTTTACAAAAATTCATCTCCGAGCGTTAAGGGCGATTAATAATCCGAGCCGAGGCGTGCACTCTTGGGCGCACGTACAGCGGTGCAAAGAGGAAAGCGCGTAAGGGTTACACCTACAAATTGCCTCCGATTTCCGCGTAAATTCCGCGCGCTTGCCTCAGCATAATACCTGTATTAAAGCTGCCGGCTTCGGGTCTTATGCGGCTATAAATCTGTATTAGGACCGAGAGAGAGAGAGAGAGAGAGAAAGAGAGTCAGAGGTACGCCTCCACAGCATCCCTCTCGACGTCTCTTTCGTGTGTATATGTATATATATTCGACTTCGCACAGCGGTGCGAGCGACTGGCAAATTTTTTCCGACAATTACGCTGATCGCTCGTTCCAGCTTCTCCTCTTCTGCCTTCGGCGAAACTCACAGTGGCGTCGGTGTGGCTGCTGCTGCTCTTGCTATGTGCTTGTGTAAACAACATTAAAAATTTAGGGGCTAACAGAAGCAGAATGATATACGAGGAGTCTTGGGAGAAACGAGAAGTAATTATGTTTATGTCTTCCATGCTTTGAACGCATGCGCGCACAGTGTGACCACAATGGAAAAAAAAAAAGTTTGAAAAATACAGCTCGGCCAGTGGATAATTCATCATATTACGTCAGATGCAATTACGTGGCATAATTACGTGCTGTAAAAAAAAGATGCGGTAATTTTAATGGGTTTCTCATGTACTGCGCGCACGCGCGGAGGGGTATTCACGAAAAATTTTGCACCGGATGAGGTTTTATACAGCCAAGTGAGTGCTGAAGGGCACTAACGGTTAAGAGGAGAAAAAGTTGTATCGTAACTTTTCGGAAGTGTAACTTTAAAAATTGTAGGTCGTTAAAACGAGTCATTAGTCGCGATGTATCATATTTTCAGAATAGTTAAAATACACGGAAAATGATAATAATATTTAAAAATTACATTATGAGGTATTACAGAACTTTATATTATTTTATGTACAGACAAATTCAAGGTGATTTGTATATTATATAGACATTAGTAAAGTGCAGCTGATGGTGTTTAGTAAATTTCGTAATTATGATTCATTTTTCCTTCATAAAAATTGTAAAATTGGTGGGAAATGTTGCGGTGCTGAATATACTAGTGAATCTTTTGGGTAGATGTCTTTATAACAGTTGAATCCACCTGGTAAAAATAACATATTTCAATTACTTTAAAAACCACAAAAGTATATAGGTACTATGCCATATATGATAGCACAATACACGATAACATGGGTACAAGTAATTAGCTGTCTTTCTATAGACTGTTAACTATTGATGTACGTGTCATCGAAAATTTGGGCCAATATTCAGATAGTTAATCATAATAATAAACGTTTGTTTTAATTGATAAACAAAAGCGTTTGAATAAATCAAATATGTTTATAGACAAAAGAAGTTTTATTTTATTTGAACTATACGTAGTTGTGTTAACCACCACAGTAATTTCCGTATTTACCCCATCAGCACTTAATGAGAGTTTCTATTTCCATTCAATTTAATCTTGAAATTACGGTAATTTTTCTAAATTTAGCCATAAACATTTGCACAAAATGCCTTTAATGTTTTAAGACATTAGTTGTAATAAAAAAAAATCCTTATAAATCATTGTCCACCTTTTCAATTCTACTCTAATTATCTGGTAATTTTAACTGGAAAATTTTCTCATTGTAAATAACAGAGTATTCGACCATAAAATATATCATTATTAAAGTATATCTCTGACAAAATAAATTTAAACATAACAGTGAACAAAATTACACCCTTGGGAGAAACACACACCGCGGTCAAAACCCTCCTTTAATTAATACATCGCAAGTGATCAGATAAGCAAGACCAGCTTAGATTAATCAACAAGCACTATCAGCTATGTCAATCGTAAGACAAAACACGTCAGACAACGGTACTCACAGCGAATAAATCTACTTTTTCCGTGAACTCTCCCGTTTCTCCCTACCATCGCGTTCACCAGACCAGACGAGCTGATAAAAAAAATTAAATCCTCCCTTTCTGGCTCTGCTCTGCTCGTGCATGTTCTTACCCGTGTTCTTTCTCCTCCTTCTACCAACATAAAGAAGAGTTGACCGTAAGACTTTCTCCCCCCACGCCATTGTCTAGGATCGATAAGGATCCAAGTCGCAGTCAAGGGCCGAAATGGTGAGTTACGGTTGTTATACGCATACACGCGTGTAAATAGAGGGGGACAACTTTTTCGGCAGGTAGTACTAAAGTAGCCATTCGTACGTCGTTTTGGATGGAGAGGAGGAAACGAGGACACATTGAAAAATCGACAACGCAAGCGGGAGCAAGAAAGAAAAAAAAGCTTCGTGTGACACGACCCTAGTGGAGTTATCGCGGGAGAGGGAGAGAGAGCAAAGTGTAAGGGAAGTTGGACGACGGACGCGGGAGGCTCAAAGGAAACGGAGGTAGGGGAGGACGAGAACTGCTAGAGATAGCCAAACGGAAAGAGATGGGGAGAATGTGTATGCGCGTGGTCAGAGAAAAAGGAATGACCGAGAAGTTGAAAGTGAGGGGACGAGGGACATTATGTTAGCCGCGATGTGTGCAGCACGTAAACGTAAATAGCAGAAAAGGGAAAAGGCAAAAATAAATTCCGCGAAACTTTTTTTAAACACTGTATAGCGCTATTGTTGTTTTACGGTCTTTTTATCGTCTTTTTACGATGCAAAGAATCCTGATGACTTATATTTAACGTTTTTACAATCTTTTATTTAACATTTCTGAAACCTGATATCATGTTACAGCATAATAATAACCATATTTAAGCTACCAAATTGATGAAAAACAATTATTTACTTTTAACAATCTCATTGTTCTGCATTTCTTAATTTTCTTTGAAAATTGTTTCAATAAATCTTTTTTTCTATCCCACTATATTTGGTAACTCTAAATTGGTCAACTTTGGTATCTTTTATTGCATTTTAAATAAGATGTCGTTCAGATAAAATGGCGGTTTTTATACAATATTAACTATTTTCTTTCCCTTTGAAGATCAAACCGAGTATAAACAAGTTTACAGTTGTAACCAATTTACCAGTCTTCTCTGTCTAGCTTTGATCATGGTTTTAATAAAAAAGAAAACTTTATTTGCAGTGAAATTCCACATCTTAAGTTTAATTTCAACACCGAGTGCAACAGTGGTAACTGCGCAGAGTGAAAAGACAAAGCCCGGAGAGCACGAGAAAGGAAAATGAGAGCAGAGAAAGCGTATGAGAAAATGAAGAGATGTAAGGGAGATGACAGTATAAAAGAGCGAGATGGCGAGAGTGAAAAGCGAGAAAAAGGCCACGAACGAAAGAATGGGAAGGAAAGAGAGAGTAAGAGAGATAGAGAGTCCAGAGAAATGAGAGAAAGAGAGCGCGCACAGAAGAATCACGTAGAAGTATCGCGCGTGATACGTTTACCCGCCGTGGTTTTCAACGGCAAGGGCGAGAGAAATAGAAGGACGAACGTAGCCCGCGGTTATAGACGTCGGCTTCTATACTTGGCATTATGGTTCAAAAACGTTACGGCGCGATCCCCACTACGTCGCCATTGCGTTATGTGTATGTGATTCCAGTCATTCCCCTCTTTTTTCGTATATACCCTTTATTCTCTCACTCTCTCTCTCTCTACCTTTTCTCGCGCTCCCTCTTTTTGCGTCATATACGCTT
Organism: Torymus texanus; assembly: GCA_036873485.1. NCBI lineage: Eukaryota > Metazoa > Arthropoda > Insecta > Hymenoptera > Torymidae > Torymus > Torymus texanus. The sequence goes on along the minus strand of JAYJLV010116190.1, from coordinate 7,738 downwards.
TTTCCGGCCACGCGTGCGCGCGCTAGTTCCTTTCCTCCGCGTGCTCGCGCGACTCTACTTTCCACACCCGTTGCTATATTAGGTTTTTGCCTCACGCGCGCGCCCACGCCTCTCGTTTTGTATTGTGGAAACGTCGGTGTGCGATTTCACAGTGTATATATATATATAGACGCACTTACTTTGATTTTAAGCGAATTTAAATTCGCAGTAAGCACACTCTGGTAGCTGCACTTTTATTTTTACCGTTTGTAAAATTAAATTTTGACGTTTTAATATGTATTTAACAAAAAAAAAGTAGTTTTAGTTAATTAATTCTTTTGAATTTGTAATAGCTACCGATTTTAATTCTACGAATTGGAATTTTAATTCTATTATATTTAGCATTCAAATAATTACCTTTCAAGTCCTATTTAAAAGTAGATAATGAAACAGATTTATATTACAAGATACTATATTATTACTATGAAAAAAAAAAAATATTATATTAAAACACATCTTCTGTCATCGATTGTTACGATTGCGAAGAAGCGTAACTAAATTTTCTACGAACTATGATAAATAAAACACTACACAAAACTGATTCGATAAAATATGAAGTGTAAGCTATCCAACAGTTTCACGAGATTATATCATCTCGAAGCCACTTTCCATTCGCATTATATCACATGGCACTGCGCGTCTTTTTTGTAGCTCGTCCCTCTCACCACTCTTCAAAAAAAAAAAGAAAGTGACAAAAATGAAAGCATCTTCAAGCGCGCATGCGATGCATCTCTCTTCATCTCTATCAATCTCTCGACACGCACTCCAGCGTTAATAAATTTTTTTTTTCACCCTCTCTTCCTCTTTCCCCTACGGTAGCGCATTTTCTGATCGTCTATCTCTCTTTCTCTCCCTCACTCGTGTATCTATCCAGCGCTCATTTGCGCGTTTACCTTTTACTTCGCACGCTCGAGGCGTCGTGACGACGTGTGTGCAGCAGCCATTACCGACGAGGGCATCGGCGACGTTGCCGCCGGCCGAATGATTTATGGGCTAACCCTCCGTATCACGCAAATAACGCGCGAGAGCTAGCGAGAGCTAGCGACACGCTCGCCTGGACAGAATCGAAGATTCATCATATTGTGGCTCCGAAATGTCCCCATATCCTTGCCTCTGGCTCGCCCCTCCCCCCCCCCCACACACACACACATATACATATACATCCGTCTAACTTGCAGAGGTTTATATATCTTGAGTTACGTCCTATCAACTTGTGGAGCAACGATGGCGCACCTCGGCTCTCGTCACGCTCGCTTTATGTCTCAATGGCTTTTTCCAAGACTAATTGATTGCGTCGAGTCATTTCTACTTTGATTTATTTGCCCTAGATGAAATGAGTAATTCAATTGCAGAAAGGATTATTTTTCTTAATTAGTCTGTGTAATAGATCTTGATGAGTCGTCGTCTATGAGAACCTTACCATTGTTTATGAATTAAAAGAGATGAAATTGAAAAAAAAAATTGATCAGAATATACTGGATCGAAACTTTGAATAAGCGTTTATTAATAATAATCAGCGTCTGACTATACTCGGTGTATAACTACTTCCAACTGCATTGTAACTTACTTAATCATTTTAATAACCTTTGCGCCTGCTAATCTCGTCAAATATTCTTTTCAACTTCATGCCGTTCCTTTTCTCTCTTCATATATATTCTGAACTATCGTGCAGGTTTCAGAGACTCCACTAACAAAATTAAAACGAACCAATGGACATTCTGCTTTTATTCCCTCAGAACTTCTAGTAAAAAGGCTATCTAGTTTTATCGAGGGTCTTTCAAGAATTGTCTAATTTCGTCGAGGCCTTTATAGTCGCCCATATAGACCTAGAAGGGTCTCGATGTAACTATATAATTTTATATCAGTGACATTTTTTATTTTCAGATTTCTTGAGTAGCAAATGTCGCATACCTACGTATGTATGCATAATTGCGATCTAAAAAGTAGAAAGTGATATTAAAAATTATAAAAGGAAATTATTTCTATTATTTACATCGTGAAATATGATGCAGTTGTAATCGATGCATACAAACATAGTATACATCTATACTAATACCATTATACCTAACACCGAGTTTCGATCTAACTGTAGGTAACCAATACAAAACCCGAGATATATTCCAAGATGATCAATTTCATATAACCCAGATACATCATGGTTATATCCTTCAGCAGGGATAATCATCAAACAAACAAGAACCTAAAAGCCGACAGACGCGAATCATAAAGCAATAGCCAAGTGCTCTCTTTTACTCTAAAACGCTCTGCCAGAAACGGGTATAGACATACTCGCGACACAGCAGCAGCAGCAGCAGACATGTTGTATAGAAGCGACCGAGACAGTGCAACGGTAGCGGGGAAAAAAGAAACGAAGGAAAAAAAGACGCAAAGAGTGGAATTCTTTTGATAACAAAACTCGCATTACGCGACAAAAAGACGGCACACGAGCGAGCGAGGCGCAGGGAGAGAAAGAACGAAGACGAGGAGGCGTGCTAGCAAAAAGCGTTGCAAGCGCGAGAAAGAGACTCGAGCGAGCGAAATACGTGTTTCCGGGACTCTGCCGTCTTTCTTCACTCTCGCCCTTTCTCTCTCCTAGTTCTAGCTCAATTTACACGGCGTACAGTGAGCGAGTGCTCTTCCTCCCGAGGCGAGAGAGAGAGGGAGAAAGCGAGGCGCCAAGGATTTCCTCATCGGGACACACGTGCACGTACGTGTGCAAACTTGGCTCTCTCTCTCTGTCTCCCTTTCGCTACGCGATATCGCACGCGCTCGTACGCGTGTGCGCGCACGCGTTATCGCGCGCGCATAATGTCCGCTCGCGCCTCCCTTTTCCGGTGGTGCATAAAAAAAGGCCGCATAAATTGAAAGAGGCATTACTGCGCTCGTTTCTTTCTCTTTTTCTCCCGTTGCTGCTCTGTTGTACAGCTTGCAAAAGTGTATCTATATGCAGGTCTAACGTTTCTCCGGTTTGCGCGTTAGCAGATACAGGAAAGGGAGTAAACCATGTTCCTAACATTAATTGGTAAATTTGTTAGCAAAATCTGAGTGTATTGTACATTTATTTTGGAGAGAATTGTATGTCAGTAGCTGTCCAGAAAATATAAAATATTCATTGCTAACCACTTAAAACTTTATAAAGAATTTCTTAATATTGTCAGTATAAAAGTAATTATATCAGTATAATTACAAGATAATTAAAATTGTTCAAACCAAAAACAAACGTTTTTCATTATTTCTCATTTTAAAATTATTACAAAAGTTATGTGAAATATATTTTAATATATTCGTAATTCGAAATTCAAATCGATTTTTGATATATATGTATATAAAAATATGATATTAATATTCGTTTTAGTTAGTAACAAATCTAAATAATTCATACGTGCTTACAGAATTTCCAATCGATATTATAGGAAGTAGGGAATTAAGGGTAATTGAATCATGAATTATTAGAATATGCGTTGTGCTAGATTTGCACAACTATATACGTATTTTAACCTTATTAGTGCAGCAATATCATTCACAAAGCAGATAACTTGATCTATTCTATCTTCATTATCATATATGGGACTTCGACAAATGATGTTAAACATCATAGGTTTCAATTATTTTTGAACATAATTACTCCATTTAAAATAGGATTTCAACTATTTTATTAATATTCCAAACAAATAACAAAATATTCTTTTACATTATTTTAAAATAACAAGAATCATATATGGGACTTCGACAAATGATGTTAAACATCATAGGTTTCAATTATTTTTGAACATAATTACTCCATTTAAAATAGGATTTCAACTATTTTATTAATATTCCAAACAAATAACAAAATATTCTTTTACATTATTTTAAAATAACAAGAAGTATAAATAACAATTGAAAGTAAAACAACGTATTTATCGCATTCCGGAATAAAAATGAAAAAAAAAAAAAATCAGCATAAACCGAACGCCATTTGACAGTATAGAAAATATTCGCGATTTGTGATAAACCTCAACCGCGCCAGCGCTCATTTCATGCAAAATAACCAAATCAAAATTCTAAATGTCACTCCTTTTTTCCGTCGCACGCTCTCGCGCATAAAACTATTCGCGTGAGAACATTTTTACCGGCTGTATCTCTCGCCGACTCCCCTCTCTCTCTCTCTCGCTTTCTCCTTTCGGAAAAAAGAGGAAAATCCGCTAGCTACGCGAACGAGCTGAGCGCAGGAACAAGAAGAAGATAAGCATACACAAGCGGGAGAGAGAGAGAGCGTATGTGTCGTACTGCTAGCTAACGCTCGCTAGCTATCTGCCATTGCTATACTACTACTACTGCTGGTATATACCTTTGTCGTTGTTGTCTGTGCATACGCGCACACACGCGTATACACAAAGGTGAAAAGTGGGTCGCGCGCGTATAGCTCCAGTACGGGAGCGCGTTTTGCGTGTAAAAAGCCCATTGCCCGGTATTTTCCCCCCTCCCCATCGCAGGGGTGGAAGAAAGCGCTTTATGAAATATAGAATTTGATGAAAATGTGAAAGGGGAGACAACGATTTTATCGGTGACTAAAGAGGATTGCACGTCATATACAGATCCCGCACGTGCGTGTGTTATATACTTTTTATTTGAGATTTGTTTGTTGGGGGACGTGTCGTGAGGTCGACTGGCACTTGTTTGTGTTCTATAAGCTGGTAATTCGATTTTCCACGAAAGCTTCTATCTAGATTCAATCGTGACTGTTTAATCAATAGGTTTAATTTTTTTATATCAACGGTTCTTGGCATTCAGTGACTATGGCGGTTGTTTTTCGATTGAAATAAAAGCTTGGTAACAATTATAAAGTATTGTTAGTTGAAACATAACTTGAATAGGGATTTTAAAGTCTTCAAGCTGTTACTTATTTTGAATATTTGCATAATGCAAACATAACGTATTATTAACAGAAAAAAAAATTCACTATACTCATATACAAAATAAACAGATTTTGTTTTTACATTGCTTTTACGTAGCTCTATTCATGCTGGCGATTCGATGCTAAATCATTGACAGTGCGGCTACTGTATGCTTGTCAATAATATACATGCAAATATTTACAATAGCGTTTCGCTCATCAGCTCAAAGTTTGAACTAGGGTCACTGCGTTGCTGATACTTTACTTAAATAAACTAAAATTTACACATGAAAAAACAACCTTACAACGCGTTAACTATAATATAAACAACGAAAAACGTAAAATTTCCACAAAACAAATGCTCAGGATAAACGTTTCCACACAGAGTTTCTACTTTTTATAAACACGCCGGTTTTTCGAGAATTGCGCATTCGCTTCGGGAAAGCACAAAATCCTCTCTCTCTCTCTCTCACTTTATTCGAGCACACGCGTGCGCTTGCACACGTCGCACGAGAGCAGAGGAGATTGAAAAAAAATGTTTTTTCCCGAAACTTCCGGCTTTTCGAACATTTCGAAAGCACCTCCCGCGTCAGGGTGATCTTGAAAAGCGCAAGCGAAAATATTTCGCGTAGTTGCTACTCTACAGAGCTATGGGTGCTGCTACTATACTGCTGCTACACGAAACGTTCAGTTACGAAAAGTGGGCCGCCCATGCTCGCGCATCAATTTCTTCTTATTTCTTTTTTTTTTTTTTTTTTTTTGTTCAACCCGTTTTTCGGCCAGTCGATGTTATTTCGAGGACAGCAAGCAGCAGCAGCAGCCGATAGGGACCGACACCGCCGCCGCGATAACGAAAATCGATTTCATTCACTTCCGCGAGCGCGCGGCCGTATCGCCGGCCCGGAGCGTGTGAACGTTGCCAGTCGATTTCACTCTGCTCGATTCCCTACTCTCTCTCTCTCTCTCTCTCTCCCCTACTCCTCTTGCTGCACACGCGCGACTGTATACGTATCGCGCGAGCGCCCGGGAGAGAGAATCGAGGCGCATTCGTGCTGGCCAATGCGACGTCGCGAAATCCCGGACATCCCGAGAATAGGAAGCTCGACTGCTGGAATATATTATGCAGGCTGCTCTCGGTGAACGCAATAAATAATCGAACTGGAGATAATGATTCGCATTATGTTGTACTTTTGCTCGACGGCTCGATTCGCGAGATTATTTCATGTGTTGTATCCTACCTTGTTATATACGACGACTTTATCTTTTTCATTCTTTGAGTAAAGATTGAATAATGCGTGGGAATGTTGTGTTATTTATTGTAGTGTTGTCGATTGATATATATGTAGATAAGCTGAAAGTGGTCATTTATTTATAACTTAATAAATTTAGGAACTATTTTTGTGCATATTTAACAAAGAAAATAGTATACTGAATATTAAAGATTATTTAATGCAAAGCATTTAAAAAATAATTACTTGAAATCGGTTCAGTTATATCAAAGTTATATGATATTATGAACTATAATCATATCACTTTAACAATTTAATTTTGAAAATCGTTTTGATGTTTCAAACGTAGTGAACTATAGAAAGTAGAGAGCAACTTATTTACACATCAACGATTAGCAACATGTTTTATATTATAAATTTACTGTAAATGTTTTAATGTAACCTTACTGCAGTAAATGCAAGATTGTAGCATTCTTCTTTTCTATGCGAAAATATTTTTCCTTCTTTTTCTTCGGATATTGAAAAAATAACAGTTATTTTCCAATATCTTAGTACAACGTAAACAGATTTAAGTACAAATGATTGTTATGATTCATAATCGGCTTCTGTGCTCCTTTATTTAAATATTTGTTCAAAGAACCTTACAAGAATACAAAATAATATACAAAATATTTTCTAGAAAAGTGTGTATAAAATATACGAGTAATAAAGCAATAATACTTCAACCGCTATGCAGTTAATCTTTTCAATAATACGTATTTAGTATTAAAATAAAATTACATACCGTATACATCATTGGCTCAAGAGTAATACATTTATAGAGGAAATCAGATATATTTTAGCACTGGATAGCATATTTGATTGGCTATATACGAAACAAGATTCAAATTAGCTGTAAAGTGAGGCTAATGAACTCTAACTAATAACAATATAAACTATAAATACCAATTATCGATTTTTTTCACATCTATCATCAAAATTGAATTAAAAACCCAAAATTAAATTCAATTTATCAACAATAATCAATTTCCAACTAAACCGTAAATATTCCTACATATCAGCAAAAGTTGCGCATCCATTCGTGAACTCTCGAAATATGACAAAAATAAAAAAAAACTCGGGACGCGACGAAAAATTCAGTCTGTAAAAGGGATAAAAGCGGCACGCGCGCACAGAGAGAAGGACACCGAAGGAAAAGGTAAAGCTCGCGGTGGCGCGTTCACGGAAAATCGAGAGCGAACGGTAGAGAGAGAGAGAGTGAGTGAGTGAGGGAGGGCAGCGTGAGAATTTTCATGGATCATTTGGCTGATGGCATATTCGTTGGTGTGCATTCCCGGCATATTCGATAGCCACCCCAGCATAGAGCTACCGAGAGATTTCTGCTACTGCCTGGCCTGGCTCGGCAGGGCTCGCGCTTATATTCCGTTATCCAGTCGTAAACGCGCGGTATGCGAACTTTTCGCGTCTGTCTCTCTGTGCTCGTGGATTATATGTGTGTGTGTGTGTGTGTGTGTGTGTGTGTGTGTGTGTGTGTGTGTGTGTGTGTGTGTGTGTGTATATAGAAAGAACACACACACACACCCCCACCACACAC
>JAYJLV010116179.1:0-10906 GCA_036873485.1 Torymus texanus | reverse complement strand
TAATAATTATTTCATATTTAGACACTAAAATCAAAATTTCTTTTTTTCAGAAATAAAAGGTGTCTAGCCCCCTTAATAAAAGAAATGACGAATGCTAAACAGTTCTGACCAAAACTGCTGAAATTTAATTCAAAATTTATTTAATTTATATTAACGATAGATTTCATTGATTCTTAATTTCATAAGTTCTTATACAAAATTTTGAAAATGAACTAAAAACTATTTTATTGTCGATTACTTAAAAAAAACTATCGCAGGAGCTCTCTTCTAAAAATCGATAGAACCAAACGTAAAACAAAATATCTTAAATGAAGAAAAAAAATTGTATAATTACAAATATACTTAAATATAATGAAATAATTATTTTTGCTCTAGAACAGAATTCAGTTGGAAGATATAAAATTTAGCTTTATCCTTTTAACGTTCAATAATGAAACGAGATATTTTTTATTACAATATACTATAGGTATTTTAGATTCTAAAGGAAAGAAAATATAAAGTATTTAAAATCTATTTTAAAGGTGTTTTACAGATTTAAGTAATATTAGCTTCATTATGGAAAAATTTTAAAACTATAATTTGAAAACTGATTGTGATTGTAAAAATGAGTAATATTTATATATCACGTCATAAAATAGTTGCTTCGAAACAAAGTGAAAGGCTAAAATTAAATTTAATTGAAATTTAAAAATAAAAACAAACAGATTTAGGGAGTTAAATTTTGAAAGATGTACCTATTTGACATTTATATTTCGACGCCCCTTACGAAGATTAGCAGCTCATCTTCGCGCTCCGCGAAGAGTAGCACGTTTAGCATTTTCTCCGCGAAGAGTAACACCAACGAATATAGACGCATATAGAAGAACACTTCTTATGGGCGTGTAGTACAACACCACCATAACACGTAAAGCCTATACTAAACTGTAGATGTTACCCACAGATTACATTGGAAGGACCTATCTCGCAGTATACATGTTACCCAGTGATTTCGTCTGAAAATATATTAAGAAGTACTCTTCTATATGCGTCTATATTCGTTGGTAGCACGTTCGGCATTTTCTTCGTGAAAAGTAGCACGTTTAGCGTTTAAATAATGGAAAAACCTAATTTCAAAAAATCATAAATTTTACAATTTGAAGGTGTTTGAAAGGATCTTCTCAGAAAAAAATACTTGGATGGAAAAAAAATTATTTATTTTATAATAAATAAAATATTTTTTATTTTGTTACTTATTTTTTTATTTTAAGAATTTTTGTTTAAATAATTAAGGGAAAACAATTTTTATCCGGGGAAAGCTTATTGCATACGGTGCGGTACGTAGCGTCCGGACTAGAAGGCTCAACGTGCTACTCTTCGCGGAGAATCGTGAAACATGCTACTCTTTGCAGAGTATAAAAAGATGCGCTAGTTTTCGTAAGGGGCGTCGATTTAATATATATAATAATCAAAGAAAATTGATAAAAAACATTTTGTGGATTCAATGATATTATATCTTAAATAGGATCGCATATTTTAGATACATGTAGCATATTTTACGATCAAGCGCACTTCCGTCTGTATAATTTACGTTGCTGACAATATACTGCCTATTTCATGTATTACTATGTCAGTATATTATTCATCGAGAAATGAGACACAAATATTATTCTTTACACAATTGTAAGCGGAAATTGGTAGACCAATCGATTTATTAAACATGCCATCCCCAATAGGACGCAATAAAATACATAAATAGCGCACTACGGTAACTTTGAGCTTTATCGATTGAAAGCGTTTCTCTTGCTCCCCCTATCTCTCTCTTTCTCTTTCTCCCTCTCTCTTTCTCCCATACTCTCTCTCTCTATTTCTCTTTCTCTACGCGCGTTCAAATTCGGTGCTATCGCCTCGAGAAAAGCATAGAGCTGCAAACTCGACGTTAACTCCGGACACGACTCCTTTATAATTCACGAAGTTGCGGTTGGATTTTCAGTGTCTAAGATGGAAAAACGTCGATGGGTATGTGTACATTGGTATGTAAGTGTACACGTGCAGTGAATTCAAATTGCAACCTCTTTTATGTCGAACCATTGAACTTTTATGATTTTTAAAAAACTAAACTTGTTTTTGTTTTAACTTTGTTTTTGGAGCCTGCATCTACCAGCGAAAAAATCGGAAGAAAAATTTGAGATAGAACATTTCTTAAGGACTAAAGCCTCCTCTTTTGAATATCGTACTCAGATTTGATCTAGGACGACGTGATCCAAAAATGTCATAACCCTTTTTTGGAAAAAAATGCGAGATTTTTTCAGATTTTTTTTAAAGAACGTTTGTTCTGATATAAAAACTTGTGAATATAAAACTCTTATAGCAATAAACTGTGCCATAAATATCGGTTCTTTAAAGCTTCGTTGGATTTTTTTCTAAATTCAAGATGACGGATTTTAAATGGCGGCCAGATTGTGGAAAAATGTAAAAGAAATAACTGTTCATTTTCTCAGTTTTTACCGATGAACAATATTCTTAATCACTAAATTGGACATCCCTGATTCGTTCTCGATTACTCAATGAGATTGTACTTCGAATAACGAATAAACCCCATTCTTGTACGATACTAGCAAAGGTTTCATAAAATCTACACAAAAAATTGATTATTTTTACATTTTTCTACAATTTGGCCGCCATCTTGAATTTAGAAAAAATTCCAACGGGGCTTTAAAGAACTGATATTTATGGCACGGTTTATTGCTATAAGAGTTTTATATTCACAAGTTTTTATATTCAGAACAAACGTTCTTTAAAAGAAATCTCAAAAAATTTCGCATTTTTTGCAAAAAAGGGTTATGACATTTTTGGATCATATCCTAGATCAGATCTGATTACGGCATTCAAATGAAGAGGTCTTAGTCCATAAGAAATGTTCAATCTCAAATTTTTCTTCCGATTTTTTCACTGAAAGAAAAGGACTGGCTTCAAAGTTAAGTTGAAATTCGTTCAATTAAGGACGAAAAGGGTTAAATCAAAGACAGCTAAATAGAATTAAAAGGAGTTATTGATCAAAATGAATTCTGTCCATTAAAAATAACATTTTAAATTTTTTCTAGCATAAATAATATAAATAAATAAACTTCCATGTCAACTTACTCATCAAATAAAATGAAACGGAGGAAATACTTTTTGAGAACTTACCTGAAACAAACAGAAAAGTATAAGCTATTAAAATTCGTATATTGAATAGGTTTTAAATTTGAGGAATGGAATTATTTAGAATTTTAAGAATTATATAGATAACAATTTTTTATTAATATAAATAAATTATATTTTCAAAATGATAATTATTAAGTATTAGAAATATAGTTCGTAAACGAAGTCCAAGGTGAAACGTAAGCACATATGTCCTCTTTTTGCGTTTTCCTCGTCGTCCGAAGGATGCCACTTTCCGGATTACGGCTATGCAAAACTGCCTGCAAGCGCAATCGCATTCCGGTATTAAGGAAATAGCCTCCAAAGTATGTTTACTAACATATCTAACTCTATTTTTTTTTTCGATTTCACGTGGAGGAATTAAGTTTTCGTTCTGAGGGTAGAAAGGGGGTCGTTCAAAAAGTAAAACTCGTTTCGTGCTCGACCAAGCTTTACTCGCCTTCAGTCGGATGATGAAATTTGCATATTACAGTCGCAATACTCGAATCGTAAAATATGGTTTTTATAGAGACCCGACCACCTGGGACTTCCAATATTTTACATATTACAAGCGAATGAGGAAGCATGTACATTTTTCAACTTAAATATATTTGCATGAAACGATGTGACGTGTTTTCATTTCGAAAGAAAATTAAGAAATGCGTATCTTTGTTCTTCATTGTACAAAATTAAAATTTAATATTTGGAATTTTATAAAGTAATTTAACTATGAGATATAAATCGGAGAATAAGCATGTAAATAAATGTATATACTGTAATCGAAAATAAGTGAAATAGAATATAACGAATTCAATACGTAAGGACAAACAGGTAAAAATTGTATAAAATATCTTTAGCATCATCTCTACCTACGGTTTTATGTGAACCATAAAAGAAACAATATCAAAATTTATTTGAATAGTTTCAATATTTTTTTAATATTACATCTCTCAGTTTAATGCATGTAGAGAAACACAATATACGTACTTCGAAAATTCCTCTAAAAATGGAAATGGCCGCATTTTTGCATTAATTTTAGAAATTCACTGCATTTTTTACCGTTCTGAATGGCCGTATACTCCCTTGCAGTTATGCATTTCTCCATAAAATTTTTATGGATATAAGCGATTATCGACTTTGATTCGTCCATTCACGGAATCATAACTTTCCCATCTACCGCAGCCGACCATATACGATCTCTGGACATATCTACTTATCGCGGATATAAATTTAAAGTCAGCGAAACTCAGCTTTATAGATTCTTTCAACGTCCGAGATTTCGATAACACGCATCCCATAATTCGCGTTTAAACACGCGCACGAAAGAGGCGAACTCAAAGTCACGCATCGTAAAAATCTACGCAGCGCAAAAGTCTACATTCCGTGGCCGTCCACTGCCACGAGTTCATATGCGCGCGCAGAGTTAATGCTACGGGTAAGAATAAAAATTTACGTGCCGTGGGCGAGAGAGGCTGAGGCTGAATTCGCACGACGCACATTTTTCCATTCCACTACATCTCACTTTGCAGCAATGTGCCCCTCAACGCGTGCTCCTGTTACGCGCGCCCCCGTCGCGGTCGGTCTGGCATTATACGCTCAAAAACTTTGAGTATACAGGTTTTCTGATAAACGAAATGCGCGCGAATAGGAAGAATGCGAGACGAGCAGAGACAAGGGGAAAGCGTAATGATGATGGAGATGTAGTAAAAGATGAAATGTTTTAATGAAGTTATTAAAGGGGACATAGTTTATAAAGCTGAAAATTAAATGTTTACTAGGATGGTTTACTGGTGAGATGACTTTTTGCGTCTAAAAAAGTTTTTAAAATTAGGAAGAAATTTGTTGTGCACTATATTTTAATATAAATGAAGCGCTCGACAGCAGAAAATTTCATTTTTATAATCTCATTTAGATATGTTAATAAGACTACGCCAGATAATGAAGGACAAAATATTTCTCATCGCATTCTACATTCATATATATGTAGTTAAAGAGTTTATGATGATGAGATGTTTTTTAAGCTCTCAATGTGAATATAAAAATTGTTTTACGTAAAGAATGCAATTTTCTCAAACTAATTATTATTAAATTAATTAATTCATACAAGATTCATCGGATGATTTAAAAATATTCTTAATATTTATCAGCAATAATTATATATGTATCATAATATTCATTAAAATTGTTAAATCAGTAGTTTTTTTTTCAAGAAAAAGAAATGTTTTGAAAAAAACATGGTTCTCATAAAGAATCGAAGATATAAAAGAATAAGAAAAAAGGAGAGCAAAGAAGGAGCAAGAGGGAAAGAACAGAGCGAAACGCCGAGGAAGATCGGGAAACGGGGCGAACCGGGAGGATATTACTTCCGGCGCGCAGTAAAAAGTTAGCAGCGCGCGAGCTTAAACGAGCTGAGCAACGCGCTATTCGAGTTACATAAGGGGACTGAATCGTTTGGCGATATAACTTACGGTTTCTTAAGAAATATTAAAGAGGAAGAGAAGGCGGAGAAAAAGGTGGCGAGGGTAATAACGTACGTGTTGATTCGATTCGCACTCGACGAAAATTGCGAGGGATCTCTCGTGTATTTCCAACTTTCTTTCGTAATTCTTTTTAATTTCCTGCGGATTTCGTGCGCGAATTGTTATTATTTATAAAACTTCAATAAGAGTAATATCTTCGATTCTCTTAATATTTTCATTTTGAGTTTGAAAGAATGTACAAGTTTTTAAGTCAATGCAGGTATTAGGAAGTTTTGTCAACTGCATCTATAAAATAAATGTTTAACTAGGTTTCATAGTTATAAAAAGTTGTTTAAACTTCTTAATTTTAGTTTCGAAGCTCATTAATTAATCTTATAGTAGTCCGTAAAAATTTTTACTTGGAACAATATTTTTGTTTCTGTGAATTCTACGAGTTATAAAAGAATTAAAAATTGGCACTTTTATCATTAACATTTTCAACTTCCTTACCGTTTTAGTTGCTCAGTCGTTTTCTTATTAATATAATAATAATTTTTTATCTAAAATGACACGTATGAAATTTTCATAGTCGCTAAATTAAATTACGGTTGGGTTCTTCTTCAAAATGAAATGTTTCTATTAATTTTAAAATTTTCATTTTCATGAATGTAGAATATACTCAATAATTTTAACGCATCTATCAACCTACCACATCCCGAGAACTTTCATCCAGATATCGATTTCTTCTACCCTCTACCAGTCACGGAAACGATTTTTCTCCAGTATACCAAGCGGCAGCTGCTTTAAAGAAACGATATATTGGGAGGGACGGTTGCGAGCTTCGCAAATGTCTAGAGTTTTTAGCGAATTAGCGCGTGGAGCTTTTTAGCACAACATCCTTTCGCGCCAATTTCATTATCACCAGAACCTCTCGAGTATTCTTCTGTTGCGTGCCGGAAGCGAGCTTGTGTATTTATACGGCTCTTCGCGTCGCGTCTTTACGATCACTCTGTCTGCCTGGCTGAAAGTTTTTGCTCAGCGTACATTGAATTTCGAGCATTCACTAATTGAATTTCAAACATATTTATAATACCCAGGGTTATAAGACTACGTAGAATTATTTCTGTAATTAAACTCAGCCTGCCTGATGGACATGTGAGTTTATTGGATATGCGATAAGTGCTGCATGTGTTGCTTATCAGTATGATTCCAAGTATTTTTGCAGAAACTCACTAACTGTCAGCAGAGTCTTACACTTTCTCGGCGCTCAATTGAATTATTTTTCGATCAACTTTAAATTTTATAACTTTGGCCGATATATGTATAAAAATTGTGATAAAACATTTATGTATGGTTTTGTGCCTATATCGGCGAGAGTTTGTGCGCATATCATACACAGTCGGACTTTTTTATACGTTACTAACAATGCTGTACAAGTAAATCAATGTTGATGAAGATTAAGATGTAAGTTAAAAACAACATTAACTCTAAAAACTTCTTTAGTTTCCTTCATTATTATAGTTAAGCACATCTAATCTATTTTGATAGAGAAAACTGCTTAAGAATGTCTCGAGGACTGCCAACCCCATTAAGACCACTAAGGACCTTGACATGCGATGAAACGGCATATCTTTTTCCTTTCTGGGAAACGGATCTTCTTTCAGCAGCTTCACAACTACCCTTTCTCAGTCCTCTTTTAGCACCACATTTCGATCAGTCCGAAGGTAAGTCCTAACATTTTCTCGATCGCATTCATTCCTTTAAACATTTCTCTTCCACATTTTCGTGCGTGATATCGCCCGAATAAAATGGGATGAACTTCCATTGAAATGTTACTTTGTATAGTTCGTTCTGTGGGTTTCGATCCTTCCATCGGATTGCCTTACATTTATTCTGTACAAATGTCAATCAAAGCAAAGCTTTTATCGACCCTTTGTCTTATGCTCTACCGGAGAGACGTTTATGGATCTTCATTGCTACGGCAGGCTACATACGTAAGTTTCACCCTCGGGAATATGTTCAGCTGTTGAAGAAATGTGGAATTATTGATAGTTCAAAGTTTAAGTTAAGAATACCAAAACTTTTTTTAGACTTTCGCGTTCTTCTACAAAAGTAACTTTAAAAAGAGAGAACTCAATCGTCTTAAAGTAAAACGAGTGTTTTCTAAAAGTTTTCTCAAATAAGAATAAAAAAGTTCAATGAAAGAAAATTTGAATTAGAAATACGAATAGATAAAGCTAATTCTTTTCGCAAACTTTAAATTTTTAAAATTGACTAAAAAATTTTCCCTTTACGCGTCTGGAAATTTTAATTTTAATAAATTATCAAATCTTAAATCTAAATGATTAAATATGTTTAAATAATGATGAAAATTAGTAATTTAACGATATACATAAAATTAGCAATTGTAAAGACTACATTTACTTTCTTGGACTACAGTAGTACGATGAAACATAAAATCTATTTTATCATTAACATGGTTAAAAATGTAACTGTTACGATTCATCGATTATTCAGTCTCCGAAATTTTAGACTCTAGAGTTACCTACATTTCTTGTATATAGCTTTCTCACTCGCCTTTCAAATCGGTGACAGAGCACGAACCTCTCAAGTCTTACCCATTAGCGGAATCATTCACGTATTCCAACTCGTATCGCTCACCCGTAACTCCTACCCAGATTTACAGCGAAGCTGCGCGACGACCATCGACTTGGCGTTGCTTTTACGAGCGGCTTTCTGAATTGCCGACTCACGAATGGGCGACTGACTGCCGTGTACACTGTACATTCGCTTCTCTTTTTTCTACGTGCTCGTAGTCGTTCGTTAGAATATTGACAGGTAGATAAAACAATAAAGGATAAAAATCAGAAAAGTTCACGTTTTGAGATAGAATAAAAGTCAGAAATAATAGTGAACATTCGAATATACGAATATATCAGAATAATATTACGGGATAAAATTTTTAATAATTTTTATTATTTTTATACCTAACATTTTAACTAAGACTAAAAAAATTAAAAATTAAAATGTTATGTAAGAATTAAATCTTATTTTACAACATTTTATTACTGTTTCTTGAAACAAACTTTTTAATTGTACATTTTTATTTTTGGTAAAAATATTTTTGTTGTCTGCAAATTTCTATATATGACATGTTTTTTCTATGAAAAAAATACCAATATGATCTGAAAAAGTAACATTTTTTCCATCTATGGAAACGAAATAACCAATACGAAATCCTATATTGTATGGTATTCATTTGTATTTGCCATTACAGTATATCATTTTTTTTGTCTTAGACTATTTTATTTCTAGAATGCCATCTTATGATATTATGTTCAAAATATGAAAATATACCTTTAAAGAATATTCATTTTAAGTATTTAAATGGGTGAAAAAATCAAAATTTTCCAAAACAAATCCGAAATTGCAACCGAAAGAACAAAAAAAAACATGAGAATTTCGACCAAAATAAAGAAAGGCTGTTACTTTCACAGACTTTGCTGCGAGTGTAGACGCACAATACACCGGCGAACTTGACCCTTTTCTACGGTCGCTCTCAGACAACCGTCGAGATACGGGGGAGTTATGTAAGTCAGTGGTTACAGCTTCGCCGTCGCCTGGCTTGAAACGTCGCACTATGGCGTGTGGCAAAGAGACACATGTATTTTGTTGACAAAGTCGTTTTATTCCAGAATCTAATATATATTGCGATAAATATTTGGAGTTAGGTATACATGTGTTTGCGTGCGCGTAGCAACACGTGCGAGTGATAGAAAAAGTTGGTAAATATGCGTAGTCACATGCGCGGGGCTGGCCCACCAAGTAATGTGATTTGTGCGATATAATATTGCTATATAACTGCACGATATGAAGGAGCAAATACCTATAGACCTGAGGACTCCGGTGTTTTAATAACTGATCTAAGCGCAATGAAAGTATAATTAATTACATCGCGAGCTGTATATGATTATGCACAGTCGCTGTATCTCTCATTTCATACTTTTTCAACAGTGAAAAAAGCGGTTTTAAAGAGTAAAATAAGATTTCATTCAATATCATGTAATTTCTTGAACTGTGTTTCGAATTTATGAGTATTTTGGATATTATAAAGTTAGTATTGAGAAAAGAATCTAAATAAATATAAAAAAAAATAGAAAAAGCAAAATTTCAATCTGTAAATTCTGAATGGATTATCGAAAAAGGTCTCAATAATTCATTTAGTATTGGTTATTAACTTTCTGGTTACCGAGATAGCCCGAATTGAGGCCATTAATTATTTTGTATATTTGTATATGTAGAGTCTCTAAATATACATAAATAGTGATTAAGAAACTTAAAATATAATTTTTACAATAATGACGAATATTATTATATTGAATAGAAAGCTGCTTTCACATATGCTTCAAAACATATATGAAACATGATACATTTACATGTTCAAAATCGTATACTTATTCGTCTACTATGTTCTCCATTATTCTCATCTAAGGTTTGCGAGATATTTTGAAATACCGCGCCTGAAAGGTGTTTTACCTTTACGAATACATAACTGTTTCCTAAAGTGCTTCCTTTTTAATTCACTTACCATATGTGACGCTTTTAAGAATAGTAAAATTTTATGAAAAAAATCCTATGAATATATATAAGATTTCCTTTGAGATTATAGAAAGGATTTATATTACATATAGACGTTGCTTATGTTTTTTGATGTTTTATATAGTTTTTTTATAATACCCATTCATATTTTATCGAAGCTAATGACAAAATGAAATAAAAATTATGATGGTTCTATGAAGACTCTTGAGTCAATTTAATTCCCACAAATACCTACTAAAATTATTTCTTTAGATTTGTGATTTTAATATTTATAAAATTTAGTTTGGAAATATAACGTGGTTAAGTAACGTAAGTAACGTATTGCTTAAAATATAATTAAATTTTTTTACAAAGAATTGTTTAACTTCTATATATATTGTTTAAGTTGCTGTAGATATGCTAACAACTGAGGAATACTATTATATATATTTTTGTTTGTAAGAGTCTGCATTTAATTGCATTTTCATAGAAGCACTTTAATATAGCTATGTTGGATTTTTAATAATAGAAAATTTCCCTTTAAAAATGAAAAATATGCCTGAATTAGTTTTTTTTTTTTTTTTTTTTTTTTATTAAGCATTTTAAACCTCGAGGAGGCTTATTTCTGCTACGTTACAAACGAAAAACAAAATAGAACAGTAGTTACAGTGATATTTTTTCATATTTTCAAATTACAATTTTTCAAGAAA
>JAYJLV010116168.1:0-10906 GCA_036873485.1 Torymus texanus | reverse complement strand
ACACACACACACACACACACACACACACACACACACACACACACACACACACACACACACACACACACACAAAACAAACGGTTAAGAAAGAAAGGAGAAATGATAAATATATTTTTGTATTTTTATATTTTGTTAAATAATACATTGGTTAATCAATCGTTTATTAAAATAATTTGTATGTTATTTTAATTCATTATTATTTTAATTGTTTTACTTATATAATATTTATAGATTCTATAAATGAAGTACTTCAATAGAAATGTACCTATTATGATCTTCAATTGTGAAATTGAATTCAAATGTTTACTGGATTTTAGTATTGATTTTTTTACAAATTTATTTAACGATTATTTAAGGAAAATAATTTGACAAAACCGAGACACAAAACAGATGACGATTGTGGATGGTTCTACTTTGGGGTTGAGGGTTGCATATCTTGCATAGCTAAAGCAAACGCGCGAGTGTGGAAAAACTTTCCAACATGTTTTTCCTTCTAAAATTCCGTTATCATGAACGTGTTCATTTACCGAGAAATTAACCTGCCATTTAATTAAATAATAAATAATTATTCCCTTTAACGAATGTGACGTGTAATTATTCAATTAGTTCTTAGTGCGCTGTACGTCACTTTAGCGTTACATTTACCATCTCGATTGAGAGGTTAAGTAAACACTTAAACATTTTTTTCAATTAATTTTTCATTGAAGCGTGTTTATTGATGTATCATTTATGGCCAAAGAAATAAACACTTACTATTAGAAAAACAGTCTCTTGAATCAACATGAAAGTTAGGAAGATCCTGGCTGTTCTTGTAGCAGGCCTGATTTTGGCTTGCTGTGTTACAATTTATTTGATGCTTGATGTTACTCTATTTCCTCAGAGCCGCAGTTCAAAAACTAATGTAAAAGATGTAAGTAATTTGTAATGGATTAACATTTCTGAGTAATTGCTTGTGAAATACTATACTAAGGGATGCTACAGTCTACCATAAATTTTGTATCTCTATTCTTAGTTTGTGATTGTTTTTACTTCTTGATTTTTTTAATTCTTACAGCTGCTCACTATACTATTAATTATGAATAATAATAAATAAATTACTATATTAATTATTGAAAACTGTTACCAATTGTCTGTTACCAAAAGTTAGATAAAAGATTCTACAATTTATTCTAACACTACCTCGAATGTCATTTTATGACAATAAAATCCATGAAAATATATTTTCAATATAATTGTTAATCTAATTCATTAAATTTCTAGAACCAATGGTTGCATTTTGAAAATAGATTGGCAAAACTTGAAGAAGATTTAAGTCGTCATCATCGAGTTATGAATGCTTTGCAGGCTGCTGCTCAAATAAAAGCTGATTCATCACTTGATAAGAAATATCGTAACATAGATTCTTTTAATGATCTACGAGTAGAAAAACCTGCAATATGTACTGTAAATTTTAGACAAATACCTGAAGTAGATATCCAAATGCTTGATATTTACAAACAACTGAAATTTGACAATCCAGATGGTGGAGTGTGGAAACAAGGTTGGAATATTAAGTATGATGAAAAACAATGGCATCCCAATAGAAAACTGAATGTTTTCATTGTACCACACTCTCATAATGATCCTGGATGGTTAAATACATTTGAGAAATATTATGCTTATCAAACTCAAGGAATTTTAAATAATTTAGTTACAAAGTTATCTGAAGATAGAAGGAGAAAATTTATTTGGGCAGAAATTTCATTTTTCAAACTTTGGTGGGATGATCAATCTCAATCTACTCGTGATGTTGTAAAAAGATTGATACATGATCGTCAATTAGAAATCGTAGCTGGTGGCTATGTAATGCCAGATGAATCTGTCTCACATTGGATGGCTCAGCTTACTCAATTAACAGAAGGTCATCAATGGTATGTATATCACACATTTGATTTTAATTATACAATTTTTATTTACCTTTACAGATTAATGTACTAAAATATTTTAATGTTTACAGGTTAAAAGCTAATTTAGATTATGTTCCTAATACAGGCTGGGCTATTGATCCTTTTGGATTGTCTCCAACTATGCCATATCTTTTAAAAGGTGCTGGATTAGAAAATGTTGTTATTCAAAGAGTTCATTATTCAGTGAAAAAAAAACTTGCCCAAGATAAACATTTAGAATTTCGCTGGCGACAGTTATGGGATAATGAAGGCTCTACTGAAATTTTAACTCATATGATGCCTTTTTACAGCTATGATATTCCTCATACATGTGGACCAGACCCCAAAGTTTGCTGTCAATTTGATTTTTTCCGTCTTCCTAGTTTTGGATTTACATGTCCTTGGAAAATTCCTCCAAAAGCAATCACAAAATCTAATGTTGGCGAAAGAGCAGCCATATTATTAGATCAATATAGGAAGAAGGCTCAACTTTTTAAATCAAATATTGTTTTAGTACCACTCGGAGATG
Source organism: Torymus texanus (assembly GCA_036873485.1). NCBI lineage: Eukaryota > Metazoa > Arthropoda > Insecta > Hymenoptera > Torymidae > Torymus > Torymus texanus. The sequence goes on along the minus strand of JAYJLV010116168.1, from coordinate 8,452 downwards.
ATTTTCGTTATGCTCATGGAGGAGAATGGGACGCACAATTTAACAATTACCAGAAATTGTTTGATTATATGAATAACGATAGGCAAATGAATGTACATATTCAATTTGGTACCTTAAGCGATTATTTTGAAGCTGTAAGAAGTCAAAGAAGTACAGATGAATATCCTAGTTTAAGTGGAGATTTCTTTACTTACTCTGATAGGGATGACCATTATTGGAGTGGTTATTATACTTCTCGACCATTCCATAAAAGACTTGACCGAGTACTTTTGGGAGCTTTGAGAAGTTCTGAACTTTTGAGTACAATAGCATGGATAAAGGGTTATGATCATATAATAGAAGATAAAATGGCAAGTCGACTAGATGTTGCTAGACGCTGGCATTCTATATTTCAGCATCATGATGGTGTTACTGGTACAGCCAGAGATCATGTTGTTATTGACTATGCGCAAAAAATGATAGTTGCATTAAATAACTCTGCTCATATTCTTCAGCAATCAGTCGCTCACTTATTAAAAAGTCCACAAAAAACTATTCTGAATTTGGACGCTATTTATTTGTCTTTAGATGAGACAAGGTAAATTTATGAATTTAATTAATTGCTGTATTGATGATTTTTTCAAAATGTTGAGAATTCATTGATAATTAGTACAATATACAAAATGGTTATTTTTTATTTTTCAGATCATATCACACAAGTCCAGGAGACAAATATGTTGTTTTTCTAGATGATAATACTTCAGCAAAAAAAGTTTTATTTTATAATTCTCTTGCAAGACCTAGAACAAAAGTAGCAAACATTTATGTATCAACACCATACATACGTGTTACAGACAAAATGGGTCAACCACTGCAATGTCAAATCTCACCAGTTTGGTTGAGTCCAGCAGCTATTTCATCAGCAAGATATGAATTATCTTTTCTAGTCACCGTACCTGCTTTTGGTATAAACACATATATAATCCATGCATTGCATGGTACAAATTTTCCACCGTAAGTATAACGTTTTTTAATTCTTTGCCTTTTTCTGCAAGTTTTCTTCTGTTTTAAAACATTCTGAGACTTTATTTTTTGCATAATTATGTAAAAGACATGTAACAATATGAGATAAATTATAACTTCCATTTCCCTATAAAAGTAATACTATACAACTTACAAGATAATAAATATGTATCGAAAACTAACAAGATTAAATACCCTATACATACAAACAATTCTATAATCTCCAAATGTTTTTATAAAAAAATATATTACATAAAAGTTTTTACTAAAAATTTAATTTTTAGTCATCTTTATTCAGAAAAAAAGACTTTTTGTATTAGTTTACTAATCTTTTTCAGTAAATTTGAAAAAAAATTTCATTATTTAAAGATTAATACTTGATTGAAAAAAAAAATGAATTTATCACTCAGTGGTAGAGTGATAATTTATCACTCTTTAATAAGTATAATAATACTTGTGTTTTATGACCACTTTTTTCCATTTTATAATTAAGAAAAATAGAGAACTATTACTCTAAAAAAATTATTTATTTAGCAGAATACTTTACAAAATCTTCTATAGTATTCTTTTTTTTAATAGGTAATCATTTTTGTTATATTTTTTCAATATTTTCCAGAGAAGTACATCTGGCAAATGTTACAGTATATAATACAGCTAACTCCCTCTCAGCAGTACCTGGTTTTGATAACGTACAAACATATCCTTCTATGCAAGAATTTTCCATTACTCAAAGACCAGAATTATCTGCAGCTTTTGGAGAAAAAGGGTTACTAAAAGCTTTAAGAGTGCATGATACCACATTCCCAGTACATTTAGACTTTGTAAAGTATGGCACTCGAGGTGCTGGCCAAGACAAAAGTGGAGCTTATTTATTTTTACCTGATAAACCAGAACCTGATCCAATATCAGCAGGCAATAATAGAATAGTTCATTTAATCACAGGACCTATTTTATCTAGAGTTTTCACAGACCTTCCATATGTCAAACATATATGCACTCTTTATAATTCGGTAGGTAGTGATGGACTTGGTTTACATATCACAAATGAGGTTGATATTACAGAAACTGAAAATTTTGAACTAGCAATGAGAATTGGTACTGATATTGCCTCTGGTGATGTGTTTTACACAGATTTAAATGGACTAAATGTAAGCATTTATTGCACTTGAAGTATAAATTTTAGATAAATTACTTTAATGATTTTAATATCTTATGTTTTTTCAGATGATTAAACGACAAAGGTTCTCAAAAATACCTACTCAAGGTAATTTTTATCCTTTAGCAGCAGCCGGATACATAGAAGATGAACGTGTTAGAATGACTATTATAACAGGACAACCACTGGGAGCAGCTTCAATGTCCTCTGGTCAATTTGAAGTAAATCAACAAAATATTTTTAAACGCGACCATTAGCCAGGGGAGCCTTATATTTTCATTATTGCGATTGGGATTGGTTAAAATTGCCGTTTTAGTGTTTATCACGATACATGTATATGATTGTGGAACAGCATAATTCTGAATGATTGAGTTAAAATTTTCAAACATCCCTTAATTATTATAATATACAAAGCTTCTAATTCTATTTGGTGACCAATCTATTGTAAAATGTAGAAATGGAGCACATTTAATAATTTTTAAAATCGATGCCATAAAAAACTTTTTCCTATTAAACGTTTTTTCGTAAAATTGATTTTCCTTAATTCAGGCTTAAAAACGGTTGAAATCGTATAATGCACTAATAAGAAGAGTGAACATCCTCCGGGAAACGGATTTTAAGAGGGCTTTCAAAGTTGACTTTTTATATTTAAAGATAAAAAAAAGTATTACTAATTTCATCATTGGACCTTTTTGTTGAGATAAGTGTAACCTAATCTCAAATTAGGTTTCAGTAAAAAACGATGTTTTTTTGAGTGGTTATTTTTTAGTAAGTATTTATGAAATGAAAACAAAAACGATTAAAAAATTTGAGAGCTTAACTTTTAACTCAAAAAATGAATATTATAAACAATCAAAGATAGCATATATGCTTCTTATAAGTAAATGGTTGGAAAATTGCCTTATTTTTAACTATCTTCTTACGTTAGCTTTAATTGTTTATTCTATCGTGAAAAGTTAATATTATTTTAACGGAACGTAGTTTTGATTTTAGCTACCTACTTTTGTAATCTTTTTTACTTCTTTCATAAATCCTTATTAAGAGATAGTTTATTGAAAAAACATCATGTTTTACTGATATGCTCATATCTTAAGAAAAAGGTCCACTGAGATGAAATAAGGAACACTGGATTTCATTGTAAGATACCAAAAATCATCTTTCAAGGCCCCATTAAAGGGTTGGTGTACACTCCCCTTGTATAAATAATTGATTTTTGCTTGTACCTAACAATATTTTATATATTATAATCGATTCCTCGTGAGATGAAGTTACAACGTGTATTTGACGAAATATATAATTGACATTAATTTTTATACACACATGCGCGCGCGTGAAACGATATTTTTTATAATTAAAAAATATATATCTATATCTTTTATTAAATATTTGTATAACTAAAGATTTATTATTTTTACAGATTATGCAAGATCGTAGATTGAATCAAGATGATAATCGAGGTTTGAGTCAAGGTGTAATGGATAATTTATTGACCTATCATCAATTTACTTTAATAATGGAGAAAAAAGAAGAGTCATGTTTACATTCTGTCCCTCCTACTGAACATCCAGCTGGCCTTTTGTCATTATCTGGTCATTTAGCTCTAGATGATTTACTTCATCCAGTCATCGCTATACACCCCAAGCCAACAGATCAATTTGATTTAAATCCAAGTTTTTCGCCTCTTTCTTCTTACCTGCCTGTAGATTTAAGTGTTGTAAGTTTACGCGTTATTCCAATCCCAGATGGGGCTGGTAAAGGCGTAGGTATGATTTTACACAGACAAGCTTTGAATCTTTGTTGGGGCACTGCAACACTTCAGGAACGATTTCCTGTTTCAAGAACTGGTGAACTGGACTTAAGCAATTTTGTAATAAATATGGAAGATTGGACAATTAGCGATACACCTCTCACTTTCACAAACGTGGGTCCTTCTCGACGCTCTCCAATAGTGCATATTTGTCCTCATCAATTCATTTCCCTGTTATTTCATAAAACGGAATCTTAATATGATTCTGCACTAGAATAAAATGTTATGGAAACACTTCAGACTTTTTATAAAAAGTCGCCTACAATGATTTTTTCAAATTTTCAGATTTTTTATGACATTTTCTACCGGCATACTTGAAAACATATTGTAGTAACAATAATTTTTCATAATTTTTCTAATGATTTATCATAAATTAAAATTTGATAATAATTTATATAACACAATTTCAAGAAATTGACTAAGAATCGACGCTAACGTATGTAAAGGGTCTATTGTTTTTCTGAAACGTTTTATAATGTATACAAAAACTCTTAAATTAAGATTTGAAGTTTTACGCTTGTACGAGATGTTGTTTTGTGAAAAGATTTTGTACTTAGAAATCTTTTAATTTTTCACGAGTAAGCTCAGGCAATTAATCTATATGTATGTATGTGTGTGTGTATGTGTGTGTGTATATATATATATATATATATATATATATAGTATATTGCCAATGCTGTGATAATTATATAATAATCATTTTGATAGTAAAAAATGCTTAGACAAAAATTATCACAAAAAAATAAATTAAGATTCAACATTTTAATATAAACAAATTAAAAAGATGTTTGTAACTATTTGGAAATGAAATACAGTTAGATGTTAGTACACATTGTAATTTAACTATCATGTAGTTTTAGAGTTTTTGTAAATAGGAATTCACGTTTTGTTTGACTGATAATTTTTAGAGACTTGTAAATTTTTTACATAGTACATTTTAATTACATATTATAATTCTTTTTCAAAATTACAATATTCAAATAATATTAATATTGAGAATTTCTTTCTTAAAAATTTTTAAAATCATGAATAGCAAACAAATAATTTATTTAAAAGAAAACACAATTAATTTAATAGAAATTAAAAAGGAGAACTGTAGGGTTATGTTGAATAACGCAATATTTTTATAATAATATACTCACATTTTTCATTCACTAAATTAAAAAACAAAATTACATAATACAATGTACTTTTGTTAAATTATAAAGTTTTTTGTAAAATAACTTTACTTTAACATAATTTATAATATAGTACTATATAAAAATGTATTTTATTAATTTTCCAAAAAGAAAATAGCAAGAACAGTAATCAATCTATTATTAAAACTTATGATATTGAATGATCATTAGTGAGATTGAATACTTTTTTCCGGTCAAACTAATTAATTATTTTAAAAATTAGATGATATATAAATCCTATGCATGTAAATTTGATTTACTCAAAATAGCATAGTCAACTTCCTCAGATGCAGGAGGATTTGTGATGTCCACTTTGTAACTGAAACAGTATTAAAATAGAAAATTTACTAAGTTTTGAAACATTACTGTATTGAGTTACAAGGTTTTCCTTACAATTACTAATATTTGTTATTTGATTTTGATAGTTAATCAAAATATTTAGTAAGATCAATCTATTTATAATATATATATTATAATATTTCAAAATCAATTTAGAACAGTATTTTAATTAGAAAAATCATGCAGCTCTGAAGTATACATATTTTTTTATAATTATAAAAATAGAAAACACATTTAACCAAAAAATTATTGTTAATCACATCTTTAAATTATCTATTATATGTGTATATAGAAATTTTTGTAGTTGTATAGCTTGAAATTAGTAATATTATTGAAACATTTTATGATTACTATAAAATATTAATTAAAGAAAGTTAGCTATTCAATATATATCTTAAAATTTTGAAGTAATCATATACCATTTCTTTAAGAAATATTAATATTTTATATAATATAAACTAGCTAAAAAAATGTGAAGAGTTTATAGTGATTAATATTTAATACTATTACTATTATTTTAAAAATCAAGCACTTCTTGAAAATATTTTTGTTCATATCAAAATGGGTTGAAATAAAAATATTAAAAAATATGTATTTCAACAATTAAAGTGAGAACTCAAATTATGTTATAAATAATGAGTATCTGTATATAAGAATATTCTCATGTAAATTGAGGTAAGAAGATACACAAAGATTTATTTAATATTTATAGTTTGTAAAATTTTGAGCACTATTAGAAATCAGCAAATAAAATAATTAATGAATTTTATATAAATCTTTTTATTATAATAATTTAATTGTGTCTCAAAAAAGTAATACGTTATTACAGGTATTTTTTAATATTCATAATTTTAATGTAACATCTCATTTAAATTGTATGGTAATTTATTAAGTGATTAGCAAGTTTCAAGTTTTATTGTTTCTTGAAAACTACGAATCAATATAATACTTGCATTATTTAATATTACATAAAGAACATTGAAATTAGTGTAAAAGAATTAGTAAAATTCTTTTATGAAAGATTTATAGAAAAATAATAAAGAAAACCTCCTTTTTCATTAAAAAAGATATATTTTGATTACTTATTTCGATTGGTTATTGTTTTGAAAAAGTACAAAATAACAAAAGTGAAAAAACAGAAATAAAAAAATAACTAAATTAAAAAGAGATTTTTTTAGTAGTAAACAGATATATTTGTGATTGTTGCAAATTTCCTAATTATTTATACTATGTGATTTTAGAATTTGTAAAAATGCTCTTATAGAAAGTTTATTTTACTTAAATTGTTCTTACCCGAGTTTCGAAAAAAATGAAACTGCTGGTGGGTTGTTTTTAAGGACTGTCAACACAACTTTTTGCATTTGATTTTTAGCTGCCATGGCTTCAAGTGCTTGCATCATGAATCGACCAAGTCCTTTACGCCTTTCTGATGGCTCTAGTTGTAGTTCATAGCTGTAAATAAAATAATGAATCAAATTATATGAAAATAATATTACATTTTGCTATTGGTAAAATAAATTATCATTTAATTTTTTGAAATATTAGAGAACAAAAATTTAGCTATTCATATTTGTTAATGTAAATATAATAATAAATCAATATATTTTCCAAATTAAAACTTTATGAAAATATCTCAAATTACATTTTTTTAAATTAAATTAAAAAACCATTTTAAACAACTTCTTTTTCTGAAAAAGAATGTTATTTTTTGTTCTTACCAATACAGAACTTCTATCCCATCATCTAAATCAAATCGAAAATGTGAAAAACCAATCAATTTTTCTTCTTGAGAAGCTGTTAAATACCAAGCACTATCTTGAGTCATTTCTGCTTGTTTAGCTGTTGCATCCCAACCCCAATGAGACTGTTCATACAATGTCTTCATATTTCTTTCCATTAAATCAAAGATCCATTTTAATGTCTCAGATGGCAGATTTGTGACACGATTACAATTTAAGTTTATAACTGAATTGTCTTTTGAAATGTATTTATGAAAATTTGTAAATTTTTCCAAAGGATTTACTTGTGCATTTGCTTTTTGTACTAAATGTAATGCAGCTGTTGCTTTTTCTGCTTGTAATTGACGTCTTGTTTTATGGGCTTTTTTCTAGAAAATAAAAGAAATATATTAATTTGTGCAACAGTTTTAACAATTAATATTTGTATCAAAATTTCAAAACTTAATTGAGTCAGCATTATTTGATAGCTTAAGGGCTTAGCCTGGAAGTCATACCTTAATAAAATAAATAAAAAATTACATGACATGTAATAGAATATAATTTTTCTAATTAGATGTCAAAACAAAACAATTAACATTAAAATTATTTAGGAACGTATATCTTTGAATCAATGTACTTTACATCTGACAAATAGTAAGAACCGTAAATATTTAAGTACTTTTATTAAAAATTTTTTATGTAATTATATATTTGAACAAAATGTTGTTTGAAGATAAGCAGATGCTTTGAATAGAAAGTTTACATTTTTCGCATTAAATATTTATATTGAGTTTTGAAATAAGTATTACTTAGTAAGAATACGTGAAATATTTAGTTAATATAAAATAAGTAGTATATGTAATACCTTCATATTAAATATTATTTTCAGTCTTTTTACTCTCACAAAAAAGGGATGTAAACAGCAATCGCAGAATTGTACTATTAACGCGGGAAAGTTTAGTGTCAGCGCAGCATCAGGTGTTGTGTACAGAAGCGCTACGCAATTCAACGCTATATACGCTATACAGCTATATATATACTGCCATACTGGTGATCAACGCGAAGTTGCGCTACAGCATCCCGTTTCCATGTTTACATAAGTATGTAACGGCTCCTCTTCACAGCCGCCCCACATTGCATGCCGAATGCCGTATGCCGTATGCCAAAGGCTGTCGAAAAAATATTCGCAGTCCGAAATCTATAAACTTTATAGTCATAGGTTAAAGACGAACAGACCTACTATTTTGCAGAC
>JAYJLV010116157.1:0-10907 GCA_036873485.1 Torymus texanus | reverse complement strand
GAGAGAGAGAGAGAGAGAGAGAGAGAGAGAGAGAGAGAGAGAGAGAGAGAGATAGAGAGAGAGAGAGAGAGAGCGAGCTCGCCCCTCGCGTAAGAGGCGCGAACGATGCGCTTTGCGCTCCAGAGTTCGTTAGCCGTCTTTTCTGTCTCTCCGCGCACATCCCTTTGTGCATGCGCGCGCTAAAGAGAGGGAGAAGAGGACGGCGACTACGAGGTAGCAGCAGCAGCAGCAACGGCACCGAGCGTCAGAGATATTACGCTTTTTTCTCGCGAACGTTGCGTGCGGCCCGTGTGAATGGGAAGTGAGAGAGAGAGAAAGAGAGAGGGAAAGAGTGCCAGCAGAGGCTTTTTAAAAGAAGGGAGATGGAGATGCCGTATGTACAGGAGAGAAAAAGAGAGAAAGGGACAGAGATAAAGGGAGTGAATATCGATGAATGGGTTATATTTCACCAAAGTACTACCCACATATGCCGCGAGAAAGAAAGAGGTGAAAAAAAAAATGTTGATTCGGTATTTTTGGCTTGGCATCGCTCGATAAACGACGTGGGAAAAAAACACGAGCTTTGAGTGGTAGTTCGGTAACGAGATATTTAAGGGAGGAAGGGGGAGAGATTGTTGTTAAGGGACATTGTTGGCTGTAATTGTCAATTTCGGAGTTGAGTGAACAAATTGGCTGTTTTGCGTTTTTGTTGCCAACGTCGGTTGCATCGAAATGTGAGGGGATAGCATATCGAAATTCAAAATAATTTATTTATTTCCGGGTATTACGTCAAACTACGCGCGTTTTATGGATATATATATATATATATATATATATATGTGAAATTTGGATAAATTCATTTGCGTTTGACTGTATACTAAAACGATAATTAGTCGGGAATTATCTCATATGTTATTCGAAACTGTAATTAAATGTAAATTATGTAGTGCAGCACTAAAATAGAATAGAATAGACGATAGTCCATTCGGAAACAATTGAATTTTAAGCGCGCGTTTAACTTATATTTCTTTACGTTCAATTTTAATTTTCCAATTTCCATCGATAAACCGTTTCCCGCCTACGCCCACATAGACACAAACCCACACCTACACACAAGCAAATTCTAAATAAAAGAATCCAATATGCAATTTCGAGCAGTTTTAAAATTTCTCATAATAGTGCGCAAAGTAAAAACCCATTTGGCGAGCCAAAAAAAAAATGTATTCTAAACAGTCCGCGCGCCGCAATATTTACCCATCAATAATAAAAACAATACTATACAGCTGCCACCACTCCCATGGCTCTACTATTTATTGTTTCGATTTCAAAAAACTAATTTAATATATATACATCTAGCAATAGTACCGTCACTTCTGCCTCAACTCGTACAGAATTTTAAACTTTACGACTTTTCACAATACCCATGGCTACTGCAATAGTCAGGACATCCACACCCTCACGTGACGCGTAGTAGTGAGCGTGCAATTCGACGAAAAGTAGAGTTGACGAGCAAAGAAGGAGGCGGCGGCGGCGGAAACGCGTGTTTGTATATGCTCGGGAAATAAATCGGCTATTTCTCAACGCCGGGAATGTGTTTTGTTTCGCGGCTTTTATTGCCCGGCGCGCGCTTGCTGACGAGAAGGGATCGATATTTTTTTTATATATTTATACACAGGCCTCGCGTACAATACAGTATAGTAGTAAAATAAGCCATGCATTTTTAGTTAATTGGATGGCCCGAGAACGCGTGAGCCTTTGATACGCGCGCGTGCGAATAAAAAGTTTATACGCTCTGAATTTTTTTTATTAACATATATATATATATATATATATATATATAGTCTAAAAAGGGCGGATAGGGTGAGAGTATTATATAAGCTGTAAATTTAATAGTCCTTTGTGCGACGCGCGCGGATTTACGAGTGCGAGAAAATTTTCGATCGCGATTGATAAAAAGCTCGTTTTTATTTTACAACGTTATATTCACGCGCTCGTACGGTCCGGTGTTGATTACGGGAACGCGCGTATCGCGGTTATTATCCGGCGATTGCGGTGCGAAAAAGCCGGCATGGGTCTTCATAATCGTCGCGGTGTGGAAGGAGAAACAAAAAATGGCAATTTTGGAGGACGAAAATCGGCTGACTTTACGTATTTTGTGCTGGATTTTTTCTTTTTTAATTATTGCACTAAAGGGTAGGTGGTTTTTTATATGCTCGTGTTAAAGTTTTGGTTTAAAATAGTGTTACGACGAGCAAAGTCTAGCGAAATGGTTCATAGTGTGAGATATATATATAGGTAAGTGTTTCTCCATTAACGGGAAATGTTTTTCATATTAAAATATGGCTTCTCACATTATTTCTTATATAAGGTTCTGGTTCGGTGCTTTCTTATACATTAAATCTGAATAAACGATTGTAGATAAATTCTGGCTCATTTCACTAGCTTGTTAAAAAAAATCACATTAAAAATAATAGCAGTTTAGATCAAAATTGAATTTCAGAATAACTCGGTTTTAGATATACTTAAAATTAATATTCAGGTTCTTTCACATTTTGTTTGTTAACTTAAGCGAGACAGAGAAACAATTTTGTTGTTGGAATAAGCTACCTTTTAATAAAATTTGTCTTATATTTTGCGCATTATGGACTTTAGTTGAGATTTTCTTTCGTGACACTATTTTAAAACGAATTTTCAGCACCGACTTGTGAAAATACTCTACTTGTGTGAAGAAAAGCGTTATCGGTAGATTTTCGTCAAAAAAAAGTGGCAATTTTTCCCACTGAGCGGTGTCGCGTGAATTTTTTATTTATTTGAGTGCTCGAGATTTTAAAATATTTATCAAATTTCGGAAATTCATCCATTAAAATGTAGCTTGGAATTTATTTATTTATTATTTACCAAGAACGTGCGACATTAGTGACGCATAAATTCAGTTAACGATGGCTTTGTAGAAGAACATTATATTTTTTTAAGGTAAATATACTCAACAAAGTTTTGTCGTAAATAATATATATAACATAAAAGACTTAATTTTAAATAATAAATGAATTCTAATGTAATTTTTTATAAATAATTAACGTTTAATTTAACCATACAGAATAATTATTTTTAAAAGCTGCATTTACGCTTCTAGAAATTGAAAATTTATTAATTCTTGTAAAATTTTCCATTAGCTTATTATTCGCTTATATTTAAGTAGAGTTTTTCCTCTCCATAATTCAGTAAATTATATTTACGGGAACTTCATGAAAAGTCCAGTAATATTTTTAGTTTAAAATTCACGGCGAAATACATTTTCCTCTCTCAATAATTTAAAATTCAAATTGCATAAAATAATATCTCGAGAATTCATATTCAACATACTGTCAGCATGCGTGTATATGTATATTTTATCACTTATATATAATAATCTTATCGCATCAACCTTTTATATACCTACTTATCAGGTTTTAACAATCCATCATAATCACCGACATTATAATAATTATTAAACTTCCCCAAAACTTTATGTAGTATAATAATATTCGAGCTCATCTCACGCTTTCTCTCTCTCTCTCTCTCTCTCTCTCTCTCTCTCTCTACCCCCTCCACTTATTTTTATTATTCTTCATCTGTTGTAAGAGGGAACGTAGCCCGGGTTGTACGCTTATAGTCGCGCGCGCGCGCGCTAACACCGGCAGTAGTACATAAAGTAAACTTTAGACACCTGAGGTCCGAAACTTCGCCCTGAGTCTCTCTCCTATATACCGAAAATTCATGTTATTCGCGAAACTCCTCTCTCTCTCTCCGTTCTTGTTCGCCGAGAGTTTTAATCGTTTATCATTAGAATCTCAGGAAGAAAAATATAACGTTAGCACGTAATTTAACGAGCTTACCACGATACTAAATACAATACGATTACTGCTCTCTGCTATTACAACGTTGCCACTATATAATACTCAATTTTGATGAGAGCGCACGCTGAAGAGCACGGGATGATTAAAAAAAAACACAGGCGGCTAGTAGCCGTGTAAATGTTTCTTGTCTTGGACAGTTGCTCCTCTCTCTCTCTCTCTCTCTCTATCTCTCTTAGTAAGTTGGAAGCATAGTGCTCGAGCCGAAGTTTGGACAAAGGCTCGTAAACTTTGGCCACCTGCGCACAAAACAAGCGGCAATAATTCGCGCCCCCCCCCCTCGCGCGCGCGTAATAAGAGACAAAGTTACACAGCGAACGCGCGCGCGCTCCTCGCTGTTGCCGCCATCGTTGTCGTTGTCGTCGTCGTCGTCGAGAATACGAGCGCAATCTTTCAAAGTCCATCGTATTCAGATTATAACTAACCATCTATATCTATATATATATATACGTAGCCCATGACTGCGGAGGAAATAAAATGCAGTCAATCGCCGCAATCGAGCATCTCTGTCTCTCTCTCTCTCTCTCTCTCGAATCGATCGTTTATTCCCAGCGAACAAAAACGACTCTTGTGATTACCGTCCAATCTAACTCTCCGCGTGCTCTCGTTCTTTTTCCGTTTTATTTACGAAAAACTTTTTGTGTCGACATCAACTTCATTCTTTCCGCGCGACAAAAGCTCTCTCGCACGCGCTCTATATATATACTACTACGTTTGTATAGCATCAGCACGCGCGCCGCGCCAACACCAGGAACGATCAGTAAGTAAGTGAGCGAGAGAGCGAGCGTCGATACAGACGTCAATTTTCCGCGCGTGAGAATGACACTTAATTTTTCTCCTTGCTGCTTCCTTCGCTCACGATGCCCATTTAACTTTAATTAGAGTCTTTAGAGTTTCTTTCGATTGTACTGCTGCTGCTGCTGCTACTGGCTTCTACAACAACTAGAACAACAACAACTACTACCACTATATATATGTACATATACACTACAATACACTTTAGCCACGATTCTCTCTCGTTTTTTTTCTCTTCGCGCGCATGCTCGAGTGTTCTCCAATCGCAAGTGTCCTCAAAAGTGCTTCTCGCACTCGCTCCTTTTCACGCGCTCGCCTTTTCTCCAACATCGCGCGTATGTATTTATACACACACACACACATACATACATACACGTGTGTTGTATATACACATACACGCTTGGCGGCTTATGCATTGAATTCTCGCTTATACTCTCGTTCTCGCTCGTTCGCGCGGCAGTAGCAGCCACCTCGAAATTAATTACCTCTCGCGTTCGTGTATATAAGGTATATACTGGGGCCTCGACCCCCTAAACGCTTTGCTCGCTGTCTCTCTCACACGAGAGAAGAGGACCTGCGCTACTCGCATACGATCGATGCTCGACTTTTAATCTCGAGGGCGCGTTTCGTTTTTACCCTCATCGTCGTCGTCGTAGTAGTAGTCGTCGGTCCCCTGCAGTGAGAGAGAGTGAGAGAGTGAGCGCATACATAGGAACGATTCAAAGCGGAGCAAAGTCTCAAAAGAAAACGAGGCAGACCCCCGAGAGACTGCGCCAAGAGAGAACTAGTCTCTCCCTCTTTTGCTTCTCTCGCTCTCCACGCTTGCTCGCTTGCTCGCGTGTCCAAAGGATTCGCGAAATCAAAGCTCTCTCGCACTCGCTCTCGCTCTCTCTCTCTCTCTCTCTCTCAAACGATCCCCAAAATTGCCAATCAAAGTTCCTGAATGTCCCCGGCGGCGGCAACGGCGCGGCGGGTGGATAACTCTCTCTCTCTCTCTCTCTCTCTCTCTCTCTCTCTCTCTCCGCGCCTTTATAGGGGTCCTGTGCTCATCGATTTCCCTTCGACGACGTATAGAGAGAAAGAGAGAGAGAGAGAGAGAGAGAGAAGAGCGTGTAGTTAGGTATAGACGTCGAAGACGACTGCGGAAAATTGTTGTGCAATTAATGGGCTCGTAAGAGCGAATCGTCGTTCAAGAGAGCGAGTGCAGAAGTATAGTAAGTCGTCGTCGTCACCGCCACTTATATGCGCCGCCGTATATCTCGGAGTTTATGGTGTTGTTCGTGTGTATTCTACGATGCTTAACGGTGACAGTATTATATATATATATATATATATATATATATATATATAGTACCGCGGCAGCTTTGATCCGTGATTCTTCGAGCGGGATTATTGCGACAACGTTGTTGTTGTTGCGCAAAAGGTGACGACGATGTTGGCAATTTTTTTTTTGCTTACGCCGTTGGAATCACTGGTGGTTTTTATATTATTATACGCGTATTCGGAATTTGTCGTCATCGTCGTTTATCGGGAATAATGGATGGAGCATTAACGATTTAACGCGAATGAGTAACCGTTATAACGTGTGCTGCTGCTATATTTATATAATATTATTGATATGTCTCCCCGTACAAATACTAATTCGACGCGGATGTACAATTACGGAATGAAATATTCATGGAGATTCATCGCGACGGCGTCAGCAGCAGCACCATCAGCAGCAGCAGTATCGGTCTACTTATTTATTTAAACGCTTTAAAAGCCATAAAACTCGGTATAATCCATGCATTTTAAATCATTATCATAATATAATCTGTGTATGTCTGTGTGTATAAGCGCATGTCGCGTTATACTGCCGCCATCGTCCATCCAAGCCGCGTAAAACAATATACGATTACTAAGCATTTTGCACTGTACGTCGTGCATATATGTACGTGACGTAAAGCTCCCAAATGTGTTTCAGCGAAACGATCGCGCGTATATGATGTATATATATATACTCGCATTCGTTGTATATATGTGTCATTTTAAAAATAAACGATCATACCCGTACACAAACAAAACGATTCGCTGAAAATACCCGGCAAATGAATGATTACTATACACATACGTGAGTCAAAAGAGAGCTTTAAAAAAAAATAGGACCGAGTATGTAATAATACCCATGAGACGAAGTTAATCCGGTCATCATTGCCGATATATAATAACCACGCGAGCTGGCGATAATAACATAAACACGAAAAACGATAAATTGCACACATACATATCCATGTACAGGTATGTATACACATATATGTAAAATATTCGAGTCGGTTGCATTAACACCTTTGTACGACAATGAGCCAGCATATATACGTGACGACGGCGACGCTTTCGCGAGCGATTGACATTCCACGCGTTACAAAACGCTCACGCTCGTATATTCTCCACCTCCTCCTTGCGCCCGAAACATTACCAGCGAAATACCCAGGGCTTTTCCACCTCTGCGCTACGATTATCTCGTCAGAGAGTCGCTCCACCAACGACGACGACGACGATATAATAAAAGCCGCGAATAAAAAACGTGCTGTAGGGAAGTAAGAGAGCTAGAGAGAGAGAGAGAGAAGAGGGAAAAAAAGCACTGGGAATGACTCGCGCGTAGCCGTTATTCTTCGCTTCCGACGACCTCGACGGGCGAGCTCGCGCGTCGCTCTCTCGTTCATTCGCGCGAGACGACCGCGATAAAAGTGCACACAGAGCCGCGCGGCGTTGGCGGCTCGGTCCGGTTATATACCTCGAAAGAGAGAAGACGACGAGGATGGGAGAGAGATAGAAGAAGAGGATGGGCAAGGGATTAGAATGAAGAAGCTCCTCGGAGCTATTTCCTCGAGGTTTACCTAGCGACGAAGCGAGAAAGAGAGAAAAAAAAGCGTCCCTCTCTTCCTTAGTAGCGCGAAATTATGTGTACTCTGTGCCTCCCACGCGCGCAAGCTTGTGTATATGACGATGACGACGACGACGACGACGGTCATACACATGACTTTTTCAGCGGCGCGTCGCTCCCTTTCGAGCAAAGTAAGAAGAGAGAGAAAGAGAGACTTTCAAGACACACGACGAGAGAAAGAGAGAGAGAGAGCGAACGAAGGCTTTTGAAGGCCGCGCGCCGCGCACGCGCGTATATATGAATATGACAAAGCTATCTGTACGCGCCGGGGATTAATGGCCTGCACGCGCCTTGCGGAGATAATGCGTACACTCGCGAGAGTAAGAAGGAGGAGGGAGTTGACAAAAAGCAGCGCGAGCTTATCGCTCGCCGGATATACTATACGGATATATATGTGTGTGTGTGTGTGTGTGTGTGTGTGTGTGTGTGTGTGTGTGTGTGTGTGTGTGTGTGTGTGTGTGTGTGTGTATGCGCGTGCGCATGGATCAGTCTGGAGTCGTCGCGTGTCTGCGGTGAAAAATATACGCGCATAGCTTGCGTGCGAGTTCGTTGGCTTTTATATGGGGAGAGAGGGAAGAGGAAGAAGAGAAGAGTGAGGTACGAGGTACGTTTTGTCGGTAGGAGAGAAGGATATAATACGGTTAAAATTTTCAATGGATTTCCCCGTCGATTTTTAGCTTCTCTATATCTCTGACTATATGCTCTGCCGCTGGCATATAGAGCACAATCATTTTTATCAGACCTTATAGATGTCCGTCGGGGATTACGCGACACGGCGCGAGTGAGCGGGCCATTTTTATCGGGAAAATTTTCTCTCGCCGAAAATACGGACGAATATGGTGTGTGGATGTGTGTATATATATAGAGTGAATGAGAGAGGGAGAAAAAGGAAGCTTTTTGGAATTTTTTTTTTTACGGGCAAGCGTATTTTTTTTTATATTTTAGCGGACTGCGAAAAGTGCCCGGCGTTATAACGTTATTAATATAATCATTTTCAGGCGTACGCGCTGCTAGCTGATGATACGAAAAATTCTGGGTAACCGGGAGAGAATATTATTTTTTCATATAGTAGCTTCAATTAAAATTTTTTTATACTCTCGTTATACGAAAATGTATTTTTTCATTAAAAAATAAATATAGATATATATTATAACTAAAATAGCCCGGATCATTCTTCTTTTTGTGGGTCCAGCGACAATGTTGTAATTTTAAGTAGAATATGTATATCCATATATATAGACACGTTGTTATGTTGAAAATTTTAAAAAATTTCAACGCCGTAAAAAAAGCGCACTCACTTGGTTGTGGCGATGCATCAAGCGGACGCGCGTACCGGGACGATGCGGCCTCTGCATCGTATAGGGCACAGAGCGTCCACGTCACGGTAGCGTCAAGATGCCGCGCTTATAAAAATGATCATAAATATTTCATGAATAAAAAATTTGCGCTTCACGAGGAGAGAGTGCGAGAGAGAGAGAGAGAGAGAGAGAGAGAGAGGAAAGATAGAGCAGCGCGCGTTGGGAATTTTAAGGACTGCCGATTACAAAGTTTCTCCTCTCTCTTCTTCTTTTATAAAATGCAAAGAATATACCTCTTCTTCTCTAAAGCGATAATAATAATAATAATAATAATAAGGACAACAAAAAACCTCTCTTTTCTATATACAGAGGTAAATTAGCTTCGATTAAAATACGCAGTTCTATAACGAAAGAGGAAGGGAGAGGAGAGGTATATATAAAATATGATTACAAACGGCGCAATAAGTGCGCAATCGAATTAAAACGCGAGCGAACGGGCGCGCGTACTCTTCGATATCTCTCTCCCCTCTTGAGAGAGAAAGAGAGGATCGGAGAGATATCGTGATGAAGGTATAGTAGAGAACGAGAGTGAGAGAGAAGGAGAGAAAAAAAAAAACGACGGGCGAATCCATCTCCATAAAGCCTCTTTTAAAAAGTATATTCGCCGGGTGTAGTAGTGCCGCCGTTGCTGCTGCTGCTACTGCAATCAATGCCCTTTAGGCCGAGTGATGAAACCGATCTTGAAAGCATCGGGCTATCGTTTCATCGACGCGCGCTCGGGAAGAGAGGAAACGCGAACGTCCTAGATACGCCAACAGCCTAGGTATATATCCATACTAACTACGATACTGCTGCAAATACTTTGATACTCCAGTACGTCACAAACCTATCACTCTTCTTTATTTGTTTTTATTACTATACGTATATATATATATATGTATAAGATATAAGCGTTTTCACAGAGAAAAGTATAGATATTTTTTTTTTTCTATTTTCTCGTTCTATATATTCTCTCACGTATGTTATATATGCGCGCTCACGTGCAGAAGCAAGAGTAGCATGCGATCACGTGAGGATTATAATAGTACGGATTAACGCTTGCGCGTTAATTGAGGCGCGAGAGAGAAAGCAAGCAAGCGAGGGGATTTTTTCGCAGAGCAGTCGAGTCGTTATCGATGGATTATCGCACGGAAAACTCCCTTTTCATCCGCGATGTTCACGAGTTCGCGTTTTTCGCTCAGGAAATTCTTTCTCCCTCTAGACTGCTGCTGCTGCTGATGCTTCTATAGAGTGATGTGGGTATGTGTGTGTGTGTGATATCACGCGAGTGAAAAATTCACGAACGAGCATATGCTGTTGCCTGCTGTTCCTCGGTTTTACGGAATATTTTCAACGGCATATATAATGGACCTTTTGCTCTTTTAAGCATTTCATTTTCTGCTAGTTGCCACCACCACGTTACCATCGTCGTCGTCGTCGTCGTCGTCGTCGTCGTCGCGGGACTCCGAAATTGGGTTTTCAGGCGCGCGCGTGCTGGTAAAAAACTGTTTCCAGCGTGTGCTGCATATACACGCAAATTGCTTTCTTTTTTGTGTTACATGCGAGCAGCGATATATAAGTGTGTGTATGTATAGATGTATATATGTGTATGCGTTGATAGTTTACACATGGGTATAAAATATATCTGGTGGGAGAGAGAGAGAAAGAGTGGGAAGAATTAAAAGCGAGATAATACGCGAGCGCGCGGCGGAATTCATTTTTCCCTCCGGAAATACGCTGCTGCGGTGTAGTAGTATAGTGTGATGGTATATATTCAACACATCGTTGAGAAGAGCGAGAGAGAAAGAGAGAGAGAGAGACAGAGAGATGTTTAAAGGACACATATTTTAGAGAGACGGGAAGGGGTTTAATTTGTGGCCGAGTGAATTTGAGTGTATAGCGTTTGTAACGTGTGTGTGTGTGTGTGTGTGTGTGTGTGTGTGTGTGTGTGTGTGTGTGTGTGTGTGTGTGTGTGTGTGT
>JAYJLV010116146.1:0-10907 GCA_036873485.1 Torymus texanus | reverse complement strand
TTAAAACATCATTTTAAGCCTTTTTTGTCTCAAAAATTTTTTCACCGTTACAAAGCTTCCTCTTTGAGGAAGCAATATTAAGTTTTTTGACCCCAGTTGTTTCCACTTTTCTGGAGAGATGCACATATACGTTTTCACAATTTTTTTAATCATAATTATATCCAGATGTCTCTTATAAAATGTTGCTATAGATTTAAGTAAAGGTACCCTGTGTTTAATTCAATATACGGGAAAAACTACAGGAACTGCCATTACTGGTCAAATTTTAGCTTAAATCAATTGTTATAAGTTCAAAACTATTAGCATAAGAATTTTACATAAGACTCTATTTAGGAACGTGCAATTAATTCTTACATTTTTTCTTATTGACAGAATAAATAGTGAATTTTAATACCTGAAAAATTATGTTAATATAATTTCTAACAGTTATAGATATCTTAAAGATTTGTTGTCCTATGAGCAGTTGGTCATATAGCTTATCCTCTAGTTTAAATTTACTACATAAATTAACTATATAAATTTACTACTGCTTGCTTACAATTTTCACAAGGGATTGATCTATTTAGAAATTAAATTATTTAGTATTTGAAATGTTTTTTTTTATTTAAAAAAGATCGTATAGAATTTTTTATGATTTTTGTCGGGTATAAAACTTACTTGCCTGCAACAAAATCGTTGACGACGTTATATCGAAGAAACACGGAGATTGAAAGCCATAAAAATTTGTCATCTTACCGACCTCCGGTGAAAGGTCTGCTAAGAGTAAATAATGCCTGAGATTAGAGAGACGACGCATTCTTTGAACCCCGCAGTTTTATATCTTCGTAGTAATGGAGTTGAAAATTGTAACTGCCTTAAATTTTTTCTGTGTACCATTTGGCATTCAAATTTTTTCAGTAAATACAACAATATTTTTCAATATTTACAATATCTTAAAATCATTGTAGATACCACACTTTTTGTTAATAAAGTTAACTTTTCCATTAATGTTATAATTTTAGTTATTTACTCTTTACAATAATGTGAGAAAAAAATCAACGTAAGCAAAAAAAAATAAACATTAAAAAACATTAGTTAGTTTGAAAATATTGATAACTGAATGTTATTGAATATTTTATGAGAATTCAATGCAATCATTTTTCATTCAGCGACGAAATATTTACTTCACCTGCCTCGTATTAATATTAAAATATATTGATATAAAATGATAAGTAAATAATAAATTAATAAATATAAATATTTATATATCGATGATTATACTTTAAAATATCTTAAAATATAAAATAGAAAAAATTCACAGTGATAGGAAAGAATCTAATTTTTATGTAAAATAATTAAAATTGTTTAACTTTGTATTAAAAGAATAAAATGAAACGAAATGCAGCCCCTATACAATGATCATCCAGCGCAGAAATAAAAACATTCGTTCCTGCAGTATGAGGCACCGACCAATCATCCCAGCCTTCGCACTCGACTTGCAAGACCTACATCGTTAACAACGCGCAATCTCTCTCTCTCGCTCTTTCTCTCTCTCTCGCGACCCTAAAAAATCGATCGACTTTTGCGAAAAACTGCGCTATTGCTTTCCTTCTTCTCCCTCTCTCGGTCGGCCCATCGACATTCATTACCCTCCATCTCGCAACCCTTTTCATCGTCGCCCTTGCACACGCGCGCTCGCGTCCATTACGAGAAAATTATCGAGGGGAAAGAACGGAGCGGCCCAGAGAGCGAGAGCATGAGAGAGGGGAAGAGAGCCCGATGACTTTCGCGGCCGCTCACGGGGGAGATCAATACGCATGCTCCCTCTTTCTCTCTCCTACTCTCATCCTCCCTCCCTCCGCCCCTCATCCCTCCTCGCTCGGTGCGCGAGACGCGAGTAGTGCTCCACGCCACCCGCGTTTTTCCGAGGAAGCGTGTGGATTGGATTTTCCCGCGAGCGTAGAACCGTGTATATGTATGTATGTGACTTTTTTCGAGGCGATGCTTACTTTTGAGAGGAGGATTATTTTCTCCGGAATTTGGATATTTTTTATAGGCAAGGACAAATTTAGAGAGGTTGCGTATTGAACGCCGAAGAGAATATTGAGGAATCCAAATATTTTATCGAAAGGCTTTTATTAGAAAGTTGAATATATACTTTTATATTTATAGCGAGAATTTCTTTTCTTTGTGTTTTTATTGCGAGAAGTTTTTTACGTCACGGACGAAAAATGTTGATTTTGAATTATAAAGGAATTCAGTAATGAAAAATTGCAACGTTATGTAAATGATAAATAACAGGTCTTTTTACCTACTTTGAAGAGCTCAATAAACTGGTTTGGCACGACGGATCGCATATATGGTTTATGGGTTTTTATTGAACAATTATTTTTTAGTATTCATCAAAAATTTATGATTAACGAAATTTTGGTAGCCAATACTTTTTTTCGTTTCATGTACAATTAAAATAAAAAATATTATATTCTCAGGATGATATAATGAATAGAATATTAACCAACTATTTCCAAAAGTTTTAAAAACAGATTTTATTATGAAAAAGATTGTTTTTGGATAGTGAAAAATTAATATAACTGCTGCAGAAAGTTACTGAATGTTACAGTGAAATATATTCTCAATTCCAAATATTCTGTCTCGTATTTATGAAATATCCAATAATGTAGTTTAAAACAATATCCATTGTAGTCAACTATAATAGTTAACCGTACTAAATTTTGGAATTGTAATTCATTTCCAATAGTAATAAACTTATAATAAAGTAAATTTATTTCGTACAATGCACGGTATTTTCATTAAAATGAACTCTCGAATTTAATGAATGGAAAGCATTGTTCAATAATTAATTTGATTAAAGCATCCTCTTCACTCATATTACTCGTATTGTGATGTCTTTACTACATAGGAATATTTCTAACATAACTGTACCATGAATTACTTATCCACAACACATAACTATCAATTAGTATGATTTTGTTTTTCAAAACCGTAAATTATTAAATTTGAAAATAAGTCTTTTGTAAATAATTTTTCGTACACTTCCGCTTTAACAATACGGAAGTAAATAATGATGAAAAGGTGTTTAATCATTCGAGTAAACAGGCTAAAGAAAAACAATTTCTATCTATAAAATTCATTATCAATATATATTTGACCACCACCAAGTAGCTTCTACATGACAAATCTTCACCTCGTTCCATCTTCTCCAACTCGAGCTCGTGCGATTGAGTTTGGCGAACTGGCGAACGGAAGACGTGCACACAAAAGAAGAAGAAGCGAGTGAGGATGAGAGAGAGAGAAGGAAGATAAGCATTAATTAACGAGCGCTTCGTGAGATAACGCGTCTCGCACGCCGAAGGCCATTGGAAAACACGAAGAAAGGAACGGCGACTTCAATTCTCGTTGTGTCGCCCATTCTGCGACCCGCTTCTACTGATTGTGAGTGGAAGCCGATTTACGTTAGACGATACTGAAAATTATAATAACTAGCACAACTTTACAGTCGAAAAAACCTATCGTTTGATGTCTTTGAGATCTGCGAAGCTGCATTTGATAGGTTTCTCAAGGAACAAAAAGCTGAAAGGTAAAATTAATTTTCGGTCTAACGATATAGTTGAAGTGAATACATCCTCATAAAACAAGTTTTAAAAGTGTTAATCAAGAGAAAAATGTAATAAGTAATAAAGAGGAATAAAGAGAACATCTGTATTAAACTCTATTTTAGTTTACTTTGAGCTCAATTTAAATCCGTATTCTACTACAATTTCTCTGAACGAATAGACAAATTTTTTTTATTAACCCATATTGAAGAATAAGCCAGTTAAGCGTAATCTACCTTATATAAATGGTATTTATGTATGAACCTTAGTTGAACATTTATAAAAATTTTCAGAGAAACGTTGAAGAAAACAACATTTTCTATTATTCTAATATATTCTGAGAATCATCTATGTTCTTGATTTTGTGAATAATGCACAAGGTTTATTGAGTATATATATTGAAGTCTGACTATACTCATCTTCTACTACTTACTTCTAAACTTATTTTCGAGAAGTGATTTTTATTTGGACTTAATATTCACGGGAGACTTTTTAGAGCACACAATTGATATTATCAAACAAAATCACTTTCAAGTTTACAAACAAATTCATTAATTTAATTACCCTCTGACAAATGCCAATATAGCCTTGTAATTGATATAACGACCTCGTGAGCATATTATCGTGCAAATATCATTCCCAAATGCTTATAACACTCGTTCAGAATCCAGCCCGAAAAATCTCCCATCGACAAGCTGCTCGTGATAGCAACGACGTCGCTCGCAGCTCCTCTACACGCAGCAGTAGTAGCAGCAGCAGCAGCAGCCGCCGCCTCCGCTCGCTGCGTGGCGATCGATCCACCCGCTGCTGCCGACGCTGCTGCTGCACGCGCTGCACTTCTCTCTCTCTCTCTCTCTCTCTCTCTCTCTCTCTCAGTGCAACTCACTTCCTCTCTTGCGCTACTCGTACGCATAGGACGAGGGAAACCGAGAGGAAGAAAGAGAAAAAGTAATTGTCCGATAAATCAAACGGGACGCTCGCCACTCGACAAACGGCGAATGAACGACGATTCCTTACCTCCGTCTTTTTCTGCCCTCTCCCCCTACCCCCTCCGCCTCTTACGATATCTCCTCCCCCCCTTTGTCTTATTTTATCGAGGATGTAGCGGCGCAAAGGAGAAAAGAGCCGAGGTAAAGCCAGATTGCCGCAGCTCTGATTGTTTGAGTATCGATGAGTCCGCGATCTCGAAATTTTACGCTTCCGATTGGAGGCGGTAATTCAGTGGTGACGAAATATCATTGATTTCGTGAAACTAGGTGCACACTCATGTATTGGCTTCTTTTTAATAAGGGATTAATTTGTTGGTCGGTATTTGCTATGCATAGGAATGGAAAGAATCGTTATGATTAAGCTTTTAATTAAAATTGGAGGGCCTGGAAGAATGCAATTACATAGATTTATCTCCTTCGTAATTAGTGTAGTGTACAATGCTAATTTAATTACATAAATTAACCATGTAAATTAGACGCGCAAAATGATACTTTTAGCAGAGAGACATTAAGTTAATGAACTTAAAATTATATATTCGATCTTAAAGTCATAAATTGTACGACAAATAATTTCATAAGTTTTATGGATCTTCATATTGTGAGACGCTTTGTAACGTGTCTGTTTGCGTTATTAATTATACTCTTACTTTGATATTAATCAACGTTATTGAATAATGGCAGAAATTAATAACGTAATAAATTATTTTGGCATATCCATCTTGTCTTTTACCTATGAAATCAAATACATGAATATTTTTGACAGGAATACAAATGTGTTTAAAACATGAAATTAAAAAAAAAATAAAAATTAAATTATTTAAGAGTTTAAAATTAATATTTTTGATTTATAACGATTACATTTTACACATTTTAATACGCATATTTGTGATTAAATGTAATATATATCTTACGAAATACTGTAAAATTATTTAGAATAAATGTTTTTTGAATATGCTAACTATTTTTCATGAAATATAAATTCATACGTTTACCAAGATTCACCCTTCCTCTAATCTTATCTTAACATCTAATCAGTTATTAAACTAATAATATTATATTAAAAATATTTTGGATTTAGTCAGTTGTATATTTTTCAAAATTATTTTATTCGTAAATATAAAACATATTTCAATGACATAATGACCTTCTTATATTAATATATTTTTCAATTTGATGTATTGATTCTATAGGAAGATTTGAGATGATAAAAAAATATGTTACAAATGTTGTTTAATAAATTTGGATCAAAATATGCTATTTTTAGATAATGACTGTATGAATGCGTTTGTGTGTGCGAACAACAATTTTTTTTTTTTATTCTATTTTCACAATTTTATTTTAAAAATTTTCATTGATAAAACCGTATTTTTTAAAATTAGGTTATATTTTCAAAGTAAAAAAGATATTAACATGAATATTTTTTTGATAAAGAAAAAAGAATACTATAATTTGCTAAACTTTTATAAAAATGCATTTTTAGTTAGCGCGATATTTAGAATACAATGAGCTACGTATGTCGCTTTGAATTTTTTTTTCAAGAGTAGATTTTAAATATCGTTCAGGCAAATGTCAAAAATATGTAAAGTTAAAATTTTTTTAGCCTTCTTTCAAATTGTAGTTTTTGGGAACAGTTTTAAATATCAACTTAAAATTTGTAGACAATTTATATTTAGAAATGTCTTTGATTATTAAATCTTTTAAATTTCAAAACAATATAAAACTAAAATTATCACGGCCAGTGCGCATTGAAAAATCTTATTTTCGTAATAATCGTGAAAAACTTACGAATCATTTATCAATCAGAGCGAAAATACCAAAACAAAAGTCGACGAAGACTTTTTTTGAGCACCTCGAAGGCTCCATGCATCGATAATCCGACAAATCCGTCGTGCGACTCGTTTGTATTCCCCTCGCGTGCTAGCTATCAGCCCGTTTAAAATTTCAAAACCTTGAAAAAGGCCCCGAGTGATTATGCGGAACGAGGGAGGGAAGAAGGAAAGTGAATGATACGCTTATATTATATATATATATCCCGACGGGACGCTCGAAAAGATTTGGTGTGAGAGTCGCGCAGGGGCGCCCCGTAGACTTCGGCCGGTTAACTATTTATACAGGCGAGAACCTGCGTTTGTAGGTCAGCGAGCGGGACCAAAACGAACGACGGGCCGATCGAAGCGTATCGCTGATGATTGCCTTCGCTGTTCTGTCTTTCTCTCGTTTTTTTTCCTATTTTTGACTTTTTTCATTCGAGACTTTTTTTTGGGAAAGAGTGAGAGAAGTTTGTTTTTCGATGTGCGCAACGTATCAGTTTTGGATGGTTCGACGTTAAGTGAACATGTACGTTAAAGTGATTCCAGAATGGGAGTTTTGTGTGAAACTATTATTTTGAACGTTCAAAAATTTCTGGTTTAATATTTCCGAATTGAAAGAAGTTATTTCAATAGTATTTTTATCTAAATATATCTTATCTAAATGAATATTAATGAAAATTAATTAGTACCATTTAATTTCAAATTTGTAGTTGAAAATTCAATTAAAGTATAAATTCATCAAGTAGCGTTTATAGACAAAGTGCCCAAAGTTTATTCTTATTAGATTTCAAACATTTTTTACGTTGATTAGTCAGAAATTGTATATCATTGTAAGAAGCATAAGGCACGTACCTTTTTTGTTTGCAAAATTGCGAAATCGTTCTATTACATCTCAGTTGCAAAGGTGTATGTATATATAAATTGAACCGTTCAGTTAGAACTGTCAAATGCCTTCTATTTATTAGGATAATAATATTAACGATATAATTTTACTAGATGCAATTATCAAAATAAACTTGAAAAACTATAAGTATTTGTAAATATTTATATCAAACGAAGAAATTGCATGATAATTATTCAAAGTTACCAATAAAGTAATAATACCCGTAACACATTCCATCAAATCCGCATGAAAACAAAAAGTGTATTCATACGTACGCATTACAGACGAAACGACGACGAGGCCCGCGCACACACGTGTAATTAAAACGAATGTATTGGCTTGAAACGCGAGCCGGCAAGTTAATGAGATAGTAGGATACAACCGTTTATGTTATTAAAAGCTGGAGTTTGACGTCAATTTTTCAAAGTCCATTATAAAAGTTCCCGAAATGTAAATGCATTATTCAGAAAGTTTCCCCGATTAGAGTTGCATAAAGTTCGTGTTTCGAATACGCGTGAGAGTTCGCGAGTGCATCCTCCGCGTTGAATGGAGTTAAAAAATCTAAATATTTTAACATACAGACGGAAAATGGCTTATGGTAACTTTGTCGAGGATTAAAAACAATATCACGGGAATATGGAAAGTTTATTTATAAAAATATGAAACGATGCGCAGATACAGCGAGAACGCGTTATCGAGTATGTGCAAATATTTGTAATTGAAAGTATTATTTGTATTGCTAAAATAAATAAAACTGGGAGAAACTGATTTTTCAATAATACATATTATTCCGTATATTGAAATAAAAGTGTCATGCCGTATTCCTCATATTAATTAAACACTCAAATTTTACAGTCTATGTTTCACGATGTATACCGTTATGAATATCGTAAATGTTTTATGCCATCAAACATTTCCCAATTCAGTATATAGTCAAAGTACAAGTAACAATAAAAATAAAAATTTTCTCTGATTATTCAAAGTTGCCTTTATTAAACATTGCACAGTAACATATCATTGGAAAAATATATTGGTAATAACTTGCCGTAATTAGACCACTAAGCTAATTTATTCTTTATCTTCACACATTTGAAAGCTTAAATAACTGATGCTGTCAGTTCTAAATAGAAAAAATATACCTTATAAATCGTTTTTACCTATTTTAGAATGATCACTGTTTTTTTATGTATATAAGTTTCTTTTTTCAATATTCAGCGAGTCTCGCGTTTTCTGAAAAGCAAGTATTTCGTTGGTAGTCAAAATACAAGCTAAAAATCCAATTTTGAAAGTGGTATGAGTAAAAAATAAAGCCTTTTTCTTACTATTTATATGAAAGTAATAATATGAAAACAAATTTTTCGGAGGTTTATAAAAGTAAAATACTTTTATTTCTATAATTCATCTAACTCAGCCAATTTTTGGAAGAAGATTTGATTTTAGATATAAGAAGATGCGAAAATTGTTAGTGGATTAACCAAATATAATAAAGGTGAGTCACTTATTTATCGCTTTTGTGAGGATTAGAAATAATATGATCAAAAAGAATTTTTTTGTTTAGTTTACAGCAAAAATTCTTTTATCTTTATTTCTTGTCTTTTAACTTATTATTTGTATGATTTAGTAGTCAAAAGAGTATTTTGATATTTAAAAGTATTAATTTTTATAGTTTACTAGTTAATTTATAGTAGTTTTTCAATGTTGACTTTTGCACTCTCCAAAGCCAATACCGCCTCCGGAAGATTCTTCATTTTTTCTTGGTAGTGTATTTTATTATACCTCGAAGCCTCTTTTATAATTTATTCTCTAACGTATTTACAGAAGATTATAGAAAATACTCCGCTGAAAATTACCTTAAGTCACCTTAAAACATGAAAGAACTTAAACGATAATCTATCAGCTAACGACCCGTTTCCTAATTTCTCGCAACTAGTGAACCTTCATTCCACTACCAACCTCGACATGACCGAAGGAGCTCCTGTGACAAACGCCGCGACTTCCCAAAAGCTTAAAGGCAGTTTAAGGCTTTAGATGAGTGGGCGTATATGATGTGTTTGCTGATTCCCGCGATGCGCCGGCAGATCAAAGACCGTCGACTTTGTTCTACTCGTTTTTTCCCCGCGAGCGTTTGAAGTTCGAGCGCGACGAGATCGTTGGATTATCAACACCCATGAGGAGATCTATAGCGAAGGTTATTAATATTGATATATGCATTTTTACTTTGACATAGTTTTTGGTTTTATTATCATTCTTTTAATTACTCTAGATTCTAACGGTGCGTTTGTAAGGCGATTTGTACTGTGAAAGGTATGGAAAGAGTTTTACGCGCTTATGAATAACTCTTAATCTAATAAAAAAAGAAATACTTGGACGAAACAAGCAATCGATTTTGCTTAATAATTTGCATGGCTTATTTTAAATTAATGTTACAGGCGAAAAGAGAATATACTATCGAAGTAAAAGACTGAGTTTACATCTACGTATAAGATGATGCTTTCAAGCTTATAATATTCAGCAGTTATTCGTTTCGGACATATTTAACTTTTACCATATTTAGGTATAGCATATGTTTAAAAAACAAAACTTATTTAGAAATACTCAAAAAAATGTAGAAGTTATTCAAATAAATTTTCAAATTATTATTATTTTATTACAACTAAAACAATTATAATTGGAACAATTACATTACATAAATTTTATATTAATTATAGGAAAATTATGAACAAAATTTAATAAACCATATTTTGACGTACTTTTTAATTAAACTTACTTTCTTAACATTACAAATGTTTTTTTATCTTAATTTTAAAGTTCTTCGAGACAATACAATGTGTACACTATTTAAAATCAAAGCAGCAAAAGGAGCAAAATAGAAAATCAAGAACAAAACTTGCCTGCGAAAAAAAACGAAAACCAAGAAGAATCCATCACACCGCGTGTCGAAACCTTTTACGATAATCGAGGCTGCTGCGTCAGCTGTAGCGTTCCCCTCTTTCTCTCTTGTTCTCTTTTTCTTCTCTCTCATTTTCTCGTACGCCGGCGTCATTGTCGCCGAGGAAACTTTTCCTTTGCGCCATTTTGATGAGTGCGTAAGGAACACGGGGTATTGCAACGTTTCCCCCCTTTTCTCTCTATTTATATCCGTCTTTCTTTCCTCTTTTCGCTTTTCCCCTTCTTTCGTTTTCATTTCCATCACGCTATTAGCATTGTCGTGTACCACCTATAACCTCTTTTCACCCTCCCCCGCGCTCATTGTCGCGGCAGCGCGATAATCTGTCGAGCGTGCGGATGTATACAGGGGAGATGATGAGGGGGGAGGGGGAGGGGCAAGGAAGGGAAATTAACCCAGTCGTTCTAATTAACGTTCGCGTGGCTGTTTTCTCTTTCTCCGTCGCTGTCTTTCTTATTTCTTCGCTAACGTCCGCGAGTTGTAGATGGTAAGCTTGCTATAGACAAGTCCAAATGGACTGTTTTCACGTGCTTTACAAGCCTTTTTGTCAGAGCGGGAAGAGTTCACTCGCTGACATGATTTCGCGGTAATTTAGTGTATCTACTATATCAAGGAGCGCGGGAGCGCTCCGAAGGCAAGTATCTGTCCAACAATGTAGAAAAAGCCTGAGGGTCGACCGCTCTC
>JAYJLV010116135.1:0-10907 GCA_036873485.1 Torymus texanus | reverse complement strand
CTATCAACCTATTCTGAATTTGGTTGGTGCTTGCGGAACCACTGGTTACTGCATACCATGCAATAAAAGCTACTGGCTTACAGAAGACCATCGATGTACAAATAAGTGTTATAAATGTTTGATGTCGCCACCGTGCACCACATTCAAAAATATTAGAAAGTGTACGTTGTGCTGTAGAACCTTTTTCAACGAAGATTGTTTTCAAAATAATTTAAAGAGAGATTCGTATAACACGAATAATAGTTTGGTTGATAAAATAAAGTTATGTCAAACGAGTTTTAAAATTGTTCTCGAAAAAAACCGCCGAAGTGTAAAACATGAGTGTGGTATATCGTATTGTGGCACATGCAAATTAAGATTACCGATTGGACATCTGTGTTACATTCAACCTATTAAACTGAACGAAACAGTGAGAGATGTTTTATTTTTATCCTACGATTTTGAGGCTCAACAAACGATACCCGTATTAGGTAACGAAGAAAAAAAAAATCCATGTTCCAAATTTGTGCGTGGTGCAGCAAACGTGTACTCATTGTCTTGGCATCAATGACGTTTCTATTAGATGCACTCATTGTGAAATTCGTGAATACGTGTTTAAAGATGAGCCAGTAAAGCAGTTGATTGATCTTGCTTTAACTCCAAGACAACAATTAAAAAAAATAGTCTGCATTGATCACAACGCACAAGGATTTGACGCACAGTTTATATTCAAATACATTGTCGTACAATACAGAGGTATACGCATGGATCCAACCGTCATAATGAATGGATCAAAGATTATCTTAATGAAGATTGCGAATGTAAAATTTATAGACAGTTTAAATTATTTTCACATGCCATTGAGTATTTAACCAAAAGCCTACGGATTACATGAAATCGATAAAGGTGTTTTTCCACATTTGTTTAACACACCTGATAACCAATCATACGATAGACCATACCCTCCTTTGAACGTGTACTCGCCAGACAGTACGAACATCAAGAAAAGAGAACGATTTTTGGGTTGTATAATGAACAATCAACGAGCGGTTGTGTGTTCAATTTTCAAAACGAAATTGTGAGGTATTGTAAATAGGACGTAACAATTTTGAGATTAACTTGTTTAGCCTTTGGAAAAACTTTTACGAAATTTTTGGTGTGGATCCATTTGCCGACTGCACCAGTATAGCTTCGACTTGTATGCGCGTGTTTCGCAAAAAATTCTTAAAAAAGAATCAAATAGGTATCGTTCCACCTCGTGGCTATCGATGGGGCGACATTCAGTCTCAAAAGGCGGTGTATTGGCTATGCTGGATGGAAAAACACATACTTGGACGCTTCATCGAACATGCAGGACATTCGAGAGAGAAAAGGTTACCCGAAGGTCTGGTTGTAGATGGGTACAGCCAACCGCGACCCGATGAATATCACAGAGGCATAGTACTTCAATTTCACGGTTGTTTCTGGCACGGAT
Organism: Torymus texanus; assembly: GCA_036873485.1. Classification (NCBI taxonomy): domain Eukaryota; kingdom Metazoa; phylum Arthropoda; class Insecta; order Hymenoptera; family Torymidae; genus Torymus; species Torymus texanus. Next base: position 9,454 of record JAYJLV010116135.1, on the reverse strand, counting down.
ACCCTCCTTGTTTCAGGATCAATAGAGATAAAGCTTTGACGAGTGGTGATTCGATGGATGTCAGATACGAAAGAACAGTAGCTATTAACGATATGATAAGAGCAAACAATTATAAAGTAATTGAGAAATAGGAATGCGAGTTTAACACTGAGATCTCCTAAGATCATCAGCTTCACCGTTTTGTTCGAGAAAACGTCGCTAATGTGAACCGAAAACCTTTGGATGCGCGAGATGCTATATTCGGTGGACGTACATGTAACACTGTTAAAATGTTCGATTTCAAAGCTGAAGAAAAGATCAAGTACGTCGATGTATGCTCATTGTACCCATATATCTGTAAACGAGGTAAATACCCGGTGGGTCATCCCAAGATATACGTTGGTGAGGAAGATTTCCGTCAGTTCTTAGGAACATACAAAGACATCTCTCGAGTGAACGGTTTACTTATGACGTGCTTCCACCGCGAAATCTCTACCAACCCTTATTACCGGTAAGAATGCATGGTAAACTAATATTTCCGCTATGTCGCACGTGTTGTGAACAAATGATTTAAGACCATTGCCCACATCAAGACCCAAATGACCGGATTTTACAGGGTACGTGGGTATCTGAGGAAGTTGAAGAGGCTGTCAAACTGGGACACAGAATTCAACGCATTTACGAGATCTGGCAATACGAGATGACACAATATAATCAAGAAGAATGCAATGGCGGAATATTTACCGAATATATCAATGAGTTTTTCGCGCAAAAACTATGGCATCTGGTTTTCCCCCCGGTTCTTGACCGAGCAAGATAAAGACGAATACGTAAAAGAATTGGAGCTCAACGAAGGTAGTAGTTTAAATAAAGACGCGATACCACACAACGCAGGTCTAAAATCAGTCGCAAAACTATGTCTAAACTCTTTATGGGGTAAATTTGGTCAACGAGAAAATATGACACAGACAGAAGTGGTTACTAAACCAGAAAGATTGACGGAGTTACTTATCTGTACAGAAATAAACGTTAATGGAATTATACCGGTCAATGACGAAACACTCAACGTCAACTGGTGTTACAATAACGAAGCTCTGTTACCATCTCCAACGACAAGTGTTGTGATTGCTGCCTTTATAACAGCACAAGCCCGACTGGAGCTATTCAAGTATTTACACGCGTTGGATCCTCGAGCTCTCTACTACGATACGGATTCTGTTTTTTATGTTAGCAGAGAGAATAGCGACGAACATGATTTACCAATAGATGTCGCTTTAGGCAAGCTCACGGACAAATTGCCCAGTAATGGAAACGGTACGTACATAACCTCGTTTTTATCCGGAGGTCTAAAATTTTACGCGACCAAATTTAAGAAACCGGGCGGAACTGAAGAGTGTATGTGTAAAGTTAAAGGCACCGAGTAGTGAGATATAACTATCTAATTTAGCTATTCGACGAACACCCTCCCACGATGTGATAACGCAAAATGAAGCAAAGACGTGTAAAACCGTATACGGGAAGAGAAGATTCATATCGTTGGGTAGAAGTTATCCATACGGTTACGTCAGCGAGTCGTCTACTAATGGCGCATCAGAGGACCATACCCTGAAAAGCTAGTGGCGCTGCTGCGCTCCGTAACAATTTGATTTAGCGGGCCGTGGGAGGCATAGCGGGTAAGAGATCATTGGTCACCGCTGCGCCTGCAAAAGAGCTGTTTTGTCGCGGTGCAAGCCCCACCACAACGCTCGCGGACCCGCGAGCGGCCTACACGCGGGAGGTGGGGGCTACCCCCGGACGCGGGTATGAGCTCTTCGGAAGAAGTGTTTCAGAATGTCCAATCATTTTGAATTATGGACGCGCGTTGGAAGCATCCGTGGACTTGCACGTTGAGTGGGCCAACCCGTTGCGGTAAAACAGTATTTGTTAGAAAATTTCTTAAATACATTGACCGTTTGAGTGAGACCCGCTTCGAACGTATTATTCTTTATTACGGCGAATGGCAATCGGGATATAGATATATGGGTCAAGACGTTGAATTTCGCGAAGGTCTACTACAAAACACCGATTGGCTTAACGATCCAAAGTCCAAGTTGATCATCATCGACGATCTCATGCGCGAATCGTCCTCTGGAGGAGCCATAGTGAATCTCTTTACGAAAGGCAATCATCACAACTTGAGTATAATTTTTATCAATCAAAACATCTTCCACCAAAGCAAAAGTCAACGCGACATATCTTTGAACGCTCAGCACATTGTAATCTTTAGGAATTTTCGCGATCGTGCCCAGATACGTCATCTTGCTAGACAAGTATATCCTGAGAACTCTCGATTTTTAGAAGAAGCGTACCAGGACGCAACAGCGAAAGCTTTTAGCTACTTCTTGTTGGATTTAAAACAAACGACACCCGATAATTCTCGATTTCGTACGTGTATTTTCCTTGACGATGAGTACCAGTACGTTTACATACCGCGAAAGCAAATGACAAACAGTAAAAATCAAGTTCCGATCGTGGCATTGTAATGGCGACGAAAGCGCGTTATCCCTTTGGACGAAAAGAGGCTACCTTTTTGTCAGAATTGTACCATTTTAACAAAGAGCAGCGAAAAGCAGTGTTACAGAAAGCTGATGCGAAATAGGTTCGTCGTATTTGCGAGTGTGCCTTAAACGTACGGATTGGTAATGTTCCGTTAAATAAAGGTCACAAGTGTCGCTTGCGTAAGCATGCAAAAGTTCTGCGAAAACTGGCGTCACCGGATATCACTTTACAACGAAGAAAAAACATTATAGTGCAACGTGGCGGTTTTTTATCAGCTGTGCTAGCACCTCTAATGTCCACGCTTCTTGCTAATCTCGTGAATAAATAAAGATGGAACACGCGAGAAAGATGATCCTCCTACCACAAGAGAGCGTTGAACGTCTGCAGTCCACAATTGGAAAAGATAAGATAAAGTCTGTGCAAACACCAGGTTCACCGACGAGTAGACTCGATACTGAAATGAACGAAATATTAAACTCGTCAACACACAAAGACGAGCGTGTTTTACAGAGGTATCTTCACTTTAAAGGAAAAGAAGGAGGGAAAAGTATAAGAGAGAAGAACAACAAAATGACAGCATTATTGATTCTAACACGATGGACGATAATGAGCAGGAGGAGCAGGAGGAGGAGGAGGAAACCGATGAGCGCATCGACGCTGGCATTATCTATACCGTCCCGAAAAGGTACAAACAGAAAGCTAAACAATTCGTACAACGCTTGGGAGCTTGTGATAAAGTAGTTTTGGATGCCAGCGGCGCCCTAATAATGGATGGCACGCGCGTGCCCGGAGTCAACATTGTCGACTTGGTCAATGATGCAATGAGAGATAGAAAAAGGAGTGCTCCACCTGGACATCTTCAGTTCACTATCACTCTTCGTCAATTAACAGTACCCAGAGAGTTTATAGGCATCAAGCGTGTTCGGAACGAGGCCGCCACGATTACGTCGACCAGCGAACATTCAGAAAACAGTGTTTTTACTACACCGCGTCGCATTCCTATTTTGGCAATTGAGAATAGCAGTGACAGTAGCGGTGACGAAACAGAGCCAGCGAAATCTGAAAAAAGAAGAAAGAAGTCAGCTGAGAAAAAGAAAGTCTCACCACCACACTCTGAAATACTGTCATGGCGGGGACTGAGCAAGACATTCGGGCTACGCAAATAAATTCTCAAGAAGAACTGGAGAAAAACAGCGTTAAAGACGTACTCGTTGATTTATTACCGTTTGAAATGCACGTACCACATTAAAAAGTTTGCGGACCAGGAACTAAGCTAGCAGAGCGTATCGAATGTGGAGACGTTGGATGAGGCTTGTCGGCAGAATCATCTAGCTTATGCCGACTCGAACAGCGATCGTCATCAAGCCGATCGAGTTTTGGCGCAATATACCTGTTCTCACATGCTAGCCGAGGAAAAACCGTCTGACGAAAGAACAGTGGCGATGATGACAGCTCGTTGTATGGTTTGCAAGATAACTTTTGAGAAATTTTTTTCGCGTATCTAGAATGTTATGAAAAATCGAGCCAAGAAAGATAAAAAATCAAATAGCGTGCAAATAAAAAATGACAGGAAGAAGGAACAGAAGCCAAAGAATAAGAAGAAGAAAATTGGCAGAATAATCTCGAACGATGAATACAACATTTGAAAAACTTTATTACGAAACACATCGACCTTCGGCGTACGCTGGTGCTGATAAACTTTGGCGAGCTACGCATAAAAAATACGATGGTCAAAGTGTTATTGAATGGCTAGAGGGTCAAGATGCTTATAGCTTGCATAGGCCTGTTCGACATCGTTTTCCTAGACGTAATTATAATGTGCGTAATTTCGATGACGTGTGGGAAGCTGATTTGATGGCCATGAGATCTATAAAATCCTACAACGATGGATACAGCTACGTTTGACTGTGGGGGGTGGTAAGTGCCTAAGAGGACGGTCAAACCTCCCTAAGATGGAAAAGTGCTTAAAACGTACAACGAAACTTGTTAGCGACGTCATCAGCAAATACACATGGGTTGACCCGGTCAAGGACAAAACTTCGAGAAACGTCGCTGATGCTTTTGTGCGTATTTTGTTGAAAAGTAACGTCCGGAAGCAAATATGTCTTCAAACTGATAAAGGTAAAGAATTTGTCGGTGACGCCATGTAGAAATATTTTCCGAAACACTGAATCGCATACAGAGTGGCACGGAGTCCGGATAAAAATGCTGCGATTGTTGAAAGACTTATAAGAACTATAAAAGAAAGAACATGGCGTTATTTTACTCATAAAAATACTCGAAAGTATGTTGATGTTTTGCAGAAAATCGTAGACGCGTACAATCATACCAAACATTCGACCACAAAAATGGTGCCAGCAACCATAACACTGCACAATGCAGCCGAAGCCCGTGAACATTTACAACGTCGATATGGTACTCGTGATTCAAAACTCTTAAATACCGTGTCGGTGACTTGGTACGAGTCAGACGTACAAAGAACGTTTTCGCTATAGGATATGAGAGTGGTTAAACTTTCGAGATTTTTAAAATTACACGAATCTCATCGACGCGTTTGTCTGCAGTTTATTATTTGGAAGACTTGGCCGGCGAGGAAATTGAAGGTTTTTCTACGCCGAAGAATTGTGTCGAGTGCGCAAAAATTTGACAACTGACGCTTTTGAAATTGATGAAATTTTGTAAACTAGAGGATAAGGTTCGTCTAAAGAATATTTTGTAAAGTGAAAAGGATACGACGATAAGTTCAATTCCTGGGTTAGAGCGAATCCATTATCAAAGATATCAAAATTTAAAAAATGAAAGATCAATTTTATATTGTGTTGCCGAGCAACAGCTGCATGAATTATTTTGCGGAAAATACCACGACACATTTCATCACGCAACTACCTCAGCAGATACGACTTCAAGGTTCATGGTCAGTCGCGCTTACGGAGGTTCAAATTCCGCTGACATTTCAACATGTATCTTCCGAACAACCGGATAGAACAGTTTCGCTGAACCTCATTCCACACTCGACTCTAGAGACAAAGGCAAAAAATTTTAGTACTATAGTGTCGCTGTTACGTCCAGGAATTTACAAAGATGTAAACATTATCGTAAACGAACTAAATAATTTAAGCTGTATCGAAGGTTATTTGGAGTTTGGTGTCGATCCCGATGGTTACGTGACAGTCTAAAGAGCTTGTACAAAGACAACTTGTTCCGGGTTCAGTCATCAGCTTCATTTATCTAAGAAATTGCGAAAAATTTTGGGGTTTGAATCCACAAATACTATTTTTATAAGAGATGAAGAATCAGTAGTGAGTGATAGACCTGCTCATCTCTCAAATGGACTTCCATCTATGCTTATGATTTATAGTGACATTTGTGAACCTTGCGTAACAGGTGACGTACCATCCCGATTGTTGCAAGTAGTATCGTTAAATATCGAAGATTACACGTACGGCAGTAGGAGAATCAAGAGTTTCTTCTCACCCATGTACATAACTTTATTATACAACTCATTTCAAACCATAGAAATCGATATAAGGGTTCAAAGTGGTTGTGCAATCCCATTCGATTACGGTACTTTGACGGTGACACTTCATTTCAAGAAGCTAGATTAGATTCCGTTTTTAATACAACGATGGATCGCTACCAGGAATACTTCAACATGCAAGTGGGCAGTGGGTATAATGCTGGGGAGATGTTCGATGGGGCTCACCAAATTTATGGTCGGGTCGGACGTATTTACGTCGGGTCCTCCTACCAAAGGAGTCACGGTGGCATTGGTTCATTTTTGGCTGGAATTTTCCGCCGCGTTCTCCCACTTTTCACTCATGGGGCCAAAGCTGTTGGGAAAGCGGCATGCGTACTGGTATGAACATTATAGTTACCACGCGAAACACACCATTCAAAGAATCGATTCGACAACGCTTTAAAGAATCTGGTAAAGTTCTCAAACGAAAAGCCGTGGAGAAATTGGATAAGCTAATGGAGGGGTCGGGATATAAATCACCATGCTACGGCTTACCTCTTCAGTTGCGAATGAGTGCTGGCTCTGATACAAACCACAGAGGTGAAAAGAAGAAAAGCAGCTCTAAAAAAGGAAAACCAGAAAACGCAAGTCTACTAGTTTAAAAAAAGGCAAGGGTAAGAGAAAACAAAAGAAGAAAAAGAGCACCACGAGAGATATTTTTGGATAGATAAGATGGCTTTTTTACACACCCATTCGTGCGAGTGTCTCAAGTCGGAGTTGTTTCTCTTTGAAATTCCTCCTACTCAAACAACGATAGAAAATTCACACTGGAAACAATATAAGCCAATATCGTCTTTAACTGATGACTCGCCTATAGAATTCGTTTTACCTGGCACTGGCGAAGAATAATGTCAATAATTTCATGCATTCTTTATTTAATCAAGTGGATGTTTTTTGATCAAAAACCTGTGTCACCGCCAACAAATGCTTATGCCTACAGAGCGTATCGTGAAACTTTATTGAATTATGGGCCTGCTGCAAAAAATTCACATTTGACGAGTGTGCTGTGATACAATGATATAGCTGGAAAAATGGACGACGGAAGTGATGCAAATATAGGCCTTGTTCAACGTCGCAAATTACTGTCGGCGACCAAATCAGTTGACATGATCGGACATCTTCACTATGACGTGTTTAATCAAGAAAAATTATTAATAAGTGGTGTCGAAGTGAGAATGCGATTAGTAAGATCTCGCGATAGCTTTTGTCTTATGGATCCTACGGGCTCGTACTCTGTACATATTGACGAAGCAAATCTCTTAGTTAGATGCGTAAAAATTAGTCCCGGTATTTTACTAGCACACGCCCAATCACTTTCAAAAAGAACTGCCAAATATCCTCTCAAGAGAGATGAAAAATTACTACTCACTACCACACTTTCTCTTTCACATACACTTAACAAGTTTTTATTACACGAAAAATAATCAAAGGGGTAATAATATACAATAAACCCGGGCGCCAGGTGCACGCGTCAATTGCACCATGTACTTACTTCGCCGGCTAGCAATCAGCCGAGAGTACGAAACACTATCTATCTATTCTGGCTGCAGATTTAGCACGCGCTGTAGCCTTTCGCAAGTTCGATAAATAACTACGCGACTCCCGACGTCGATGCGCACACACACAAACGCGGAGAAACCCGGGGGAAAAATATGAGACGGGAAAAACAACCTTGGCCAGCTTAGACGCTTACGCTGCAGCTGTCGACAATCTTTCTTTCGGTCGCTCTCTGCTCACTCACTCGCGACTCTGGAGCTACGCACGGCGCGACGATGGACGATCAAATGCCGGCAGAAAAAATGCCGGCCGGAGACGTACACGGGCTTCTGCGCTCGGCTTCGCGGATCGACCGCCTTCTTCACCGCGGCACGAGCGAGCCTCTCCTATTCAGGCTCCTCCCTGCGATCGGCGGGCCGAGTCTGCGCTGCTATACCGGTGCTATCTCTCTCTCTCTCTACCTCTTCGGGAGTCGGCTGTTGCTTGCTCGGCGTAGGGAGATGGCGACGTCGAGCCTCTCCTTACCCGAAGATCTGCTCATGCTGTAGCTCCAGCTCTTCCGTGTCCTTTTCTCGGCTACAGCTAAGGCAATGTAGGGGAAGGGAGGAGCGTACGGGGGAATGCCGTTGCCTACGACAAGGCATCGGAACATGGATGCGCGTAAGTGTGCGGGCGACGCCGCACCTCGAGGCTCCGCTCGTCAACACCGCCGTATCTTCGTACGTATCCCGTCTTCGCGGTTGACACGCAATTTGCCGTGTCACAAACGCGTGCACATTTTCTTAACGATGGTAATAAAATCTCACGTGAATCGTATCCTAATGGTTATTGTCTTTTCGCATTTGATTTAACACCCGATCTGTCGGCTAACGAATGCACTCATTGGATTTTGGTTAAGCACGGTAGTGTTAGATTAGATGTAAGATTCGCTGAAGCATTATCCAGTACTGTAAATTGTATTGTCTATGCTGAGTACGATAATATTTTGGAAGTGGATGAATCGCGTCAAGCTATTGTAGAATTTAGTGGTTAGGTTAGCAAACTTCAGATATCGCTATCGTACTACATATACGTGGTAGATGTGTTTCTTGTTAGTCAGTACATTTCTAGCCGTGATTGTCATTGCAAGCTCCACAAAAATGATGGATTTAGTTATAGATATTCAGTGTGCCAACGATGCTGACAATAACAATGCACCGAAGGAAATAGCTCTAGTTTCTCTTAATGGTAATTTTCACGGTCATTGATTAGTGGCTTCGACGGCTTGTGTAGATGATTTGAGCGGCGAAGTAAGAAGACAAAATAATTGGTTAACTTGGCATTTTCATGGCATTAGTTACTTGGAAGGTGAAGTTGATTTAAAAGTGATTCATAAAACCCTGCAAGATTTAACAAAAAGTGCGCGAAAAATATACGTTAGGGGTAACGAAAAGGGGTTGATGCTTCATAAAATTATAGCAAACGAAATTATTAATTTGGAATATGACGTAGATTGTCCACCTTTTGATAAGCTATCGTCTAATATATATTATATACATCATGCTTTAAAATCTTCGTGTCATAAATATCGGTGTTCGCTAAATAACGCTTATCGTTTGAAAGCTTACTTGTCTTCACGCTATAGTTATGTAAATGAAAATTTAATCGATCTCCGCAATGGACATTCTCAAAATACTGAAGATCCTTTCAACAATCCAAACTCACACTGTCGGTGTGTTCCCAGCCGATCAAATCCCGCGGGTGTGCACGAAACCGACGGCATTCACCGTTAACACCGACGATCATACCAAGTCTGGTATGCATTGGGTTGCGTTTTACATCGATAAATCTTGTAGCGACCTATACATTGATAGTTTTGGATTACTGCCTATTATACCCGATCACATAAATCGTTTGCGAAAAAATTGTAAAACATTTCGTTGG
>JAYJLV010116124.1:0-10908 GCA_036873485.1 Torymus texanus | reverse complement strand
GTTAAAAGTTACTACAAGAATAACCTTCAAATTTTTGAAAAGTATTTAATCATGAGAATTATTCGGGTGTTTCCAGATTTTTTGGACACCGTGTATAAGCAAATCTCTAAGATCTTTGACACTCGTATAACTCCAAAATGCCACCTTAAACTATTGAAATATAAAAGTTATTTCATAACTACGATACACCTCATTTTTTTTTATTATTTTTCGAACCCTCTAAGTATATATAACTTCAATCGATGACTATAGAATTCCTTCCTCATATACCATTGCAGTATTAGCCTTAGCCACCAGCTGGACGCTATATCTCTCTCTCTCTCTCACTCCCTCTATAAGCCTGATGTGCGCCGCCGGACGAGAGTGTTGTTCTCTTATATATCCCCGCGCGCGCGCGTGCAGCGCAAGCGGCCATACCATAGCGCCCGTGCGCGCGTGCACGTGTGTGGTTGTGTGTCGGAACGGCGGTTGGCGCATATGAGAAGGGGACACGTGTTGGGCACACGGCTCGTTCGCTTGCCTGCCTGCCTGCCTGCCTGCCATCATGCCTGTGCTTTCATGTGTGTGGATATCCCCTTTTGCCGATGTGGCTATGGAGACTATTGTATTAGGATAGGAAAAGAGAGAGATGCATAAGAGTGCGATGAGATATTTGACTTTATGTATGTGTATGTGGTGCATTTTGTTGAGTAGGTTAAGTTTTGACTTCTTTTTTAAGTTATAGAGATGTAAGAGATGAGAGTAGGTATGTGTTTGTGTTTGTATATGATGTTTCGCAAACATCTTGTTTTCGTCCTTGCAAAAAAGAATGCGGCATGCAGCAAAACGTTGTTCAAACCACGTGTGTATTTCTGTATATATATATATATGTATATAATGTATGCGAGATAACAAAGCTATTTCCAAATGACACTCGGCTTCTTTTTTTTTTTCTTCAATTTCAACGCGCCCGTTCGAATGTCTTTCGTAAATTACAGCCTGCCAGTAGTATATATACCTGCAGTATACAAGAAAACTCTTTGTACATCAGTTTCTATTGGATCTTATTATTTCGTTACAAAGGTTTGAGAGAAAAATGACTGTCTAGGTAGGTAGTCAGCTAGCTCGAGAGCTATGTACGAGGAAACGCTTTGAAATTCGTTCAACTCGTGCAACAATTTAGTTTATGAACTAATGAATACCCTCATGTATACATGCTGTGTAAAATATCCACGGTGAAGGCCCGTAAAACGGATTTTTGCGCGACTGCAGCGATGTGGTGCTCTAAAAATTTTAATGTTTTTTTCACACTTATTACAGAGTAGCCAGAATAAAAATATGAGGCTGATGTATACAGAAAGTCAAAGGCTTTTCCGCGCCTCTCGTTAGGGATCGGGTGATATATTATTGTACACGTGGTATGTATGGCAGCGGCATGTGTACATTTTTAATGTATCCTCGGATTTTTGCTAAAGTTATATGGTGCACTGTTGCGGAGAGAACGTATACTTCGGTGAGTTGGGTTATTGCTCTATTGCAGGAGAACAGATATTGCAAAAACAAAGAAGAATTTCGGAACGTTCACTTGTCTGCACTGTAAAATAAAGAGATGATTTGTTCGGCAATATTTTGAATTTCTGCTTGACTAACTAAATGCCATGATGCCAGTGCAATTTACAGATGGCCCAAAAGCATTTGATTTTGTGAACCACAAAAGATTACATTGAAATTATGAAACCTCTATTTCGGGAACTTGCTTTTAAAAGTTTTAAATCATTCCTGTTGAATCGATCTTTGTTGTCAGTTGGCTGTTTGTTCTGTTACATCCGGAGTTGACAAGAATCTTATTTGAGTCTGATTCTTTCCGATTTATAATTAATATATTGTACAATTCGTTTAAATAAAATGCATAAAAAATAAAATCGGTTAATTTGCGCACTGTTAATGTACACTTAGAAAAGAGGCGTTAGTAATATTTACTATATTGTATAGTAAAATTGAATATTGCTGTCTAATTCTCTGTATTTTTTAATTAGATAAACTATAATATGTTAACGATAGCGATATAGTTTCAACAGCTATAAATTATAATAATTAAGTTTTTGTACAGCAAGCAACATTTTATGGAATATTGAACTTTACGTAATCATTTAAATTATACCATATGAAAAAACAGTTTTTATCATATTTTTACTCTGGATTTAACAATACTACATAGTTTATTACTAAAAATCCTTGTATCAAAATTAGCAGTAGTTATGGTCACAATTAACAGAAATAAAAGTATCCGTTCCCAGATTTTACTGTCGTAGTCATATAAAACAATATTTTTTTTCAAGTAAGTGTTGCTATATTACATGATAAACGTAAATACATTACATAGTTGATATCGACAAGCACAACATATTATCATTAGCGTCCTTTAGTAGATAGCAAATTCTTAAAAGGCAACTTGTGCGATTAGACTAACTACTTTATATGCGGAAAAATCGTTCCAGTAAGTTGTTGAGCACGAATAATACACCACAGTGTGCAGTCGAATACATCTATGCTATTCTCTTGCAAATAAAAATCAATTATATGTAAGTGATTTTTTTCATAGTAATATAACTTACAAACCACTAGATATAAGGAATTTGAAACTCTTGTAAAATACCAGCATCAGTATGGAGAACTTTGAAAAATTAAATAGAGTTGAAATAAATAATTCTTAAATTATGGAGTGTGTAATTCTTCTATTAGAATTAGAAGACTTGCCTATATTTGGTAAAATTGTTTCTATATATAAAAAAAAAGCTTTTCCTGATTTTTTAGTGATTTGTAAGTTATATGAAACAGTTTCCATATGTGAACATTTAAGTTTGCCCGAAGTTATTGAAACTGAAGACGAACAATTAGTATCGTTAGATAAATTTGCTAATATAAAACTTAAAATTTTTTTTAATGAATTTCTTAATTATATATGTTATTGCAAAGCCAAAAAAATAATTTGCATCTAAAATGAATAAAATTTGGGACAATATGGCTGAAAGAGCTCAATATCTTAAAAATGACTAGAAACTTGATTTGCTTATCCTTTTTTTTATAGTAGGCTTCTGATACGAATACATTTACGTATAAGTATGTTTTAGAATATTAAACAATTATATTTTTTTTGAGATTTTTCTTGCAAATCGTTTATATAAAATAAAACCTTTTTATATGCATATGCTTATATTTATGAATTAATTTAATTTTATGTAAATCCACAAAAGATGCTTATATTAACAATAATTACCTAGTACCAACAACTGCTCGCTTAACCCTATTTTACGATTCTTTTAAAACGTTAAAAATGTACGTAAAAATAATCATTTATAATTCTCAACTTATTTAATAACAAGAAGTATAAATAATATTTATAATACTTAATCCGGATATTAAAAACAAAGCGGTATATTAAAAAAACAGTTAGCAACTTATTTAAATACTTCATCTTTAAAAAACTCTAACGTCAAAAATTTGTTCAACCCAACCAACTTGTCGCGCAAAGTGCAAAACCAGCTCCATATTTAAATCCCCCTCCCCTATATAGCATCCATCCCCAACCCTGTACCACTCAACAAAAATAAAACCAACTGCTATGCACCTTCCTACATACTCGTAACTCTTCTATGCATTTCTAGAACCGGCGCGAACTAACGAAGGCACTTAGAAATAAATAACTTCACACTCACTCTCTCTCTCTCCACCCACAACACACCATTCTGCATTACTCCTTCCCTTTCTAACCAACAAAAAAACATATACAAACACACCGACGTGGCTTTTATAAAACACAAATGCAAATAAATTGTATTTACTCTTGCGAATATACGTGCGAGATAAAAAAAAGCGTCAACGCGAGACGAAGGAATGGAAGAAAATCGGAGCAGCGCCGCGCTACAGCGTGTGTAACGAGCGATTAAAGTATAGCCGCCAGCTAGAAGAGAGAGAGAGAGAGAGAGAGAGAGAGAGAGAGGAGAGGGTTCGCCTCGTCGCGCGCGGTCGCGCAAATGCACTGACCCCTCGCGCGGATGCATTACACACGTATGTGTGTATATACCAACCACACGCTCGTGTGTGTATATATATATATATATATACACACACACACACAAGCGAAGATGTTTTTGCACGCGAATACGTTACACATATAGTGTGTATATGCTGTATAAGTAATTTGCAGTGACCGGTAAAAATGTCACAGTCTGTAAAGACACATACACTTAGTCACTCTGTTTCTTAGCATAGATTCTATATACGAAATAACAATTCTGAAATATCTATATACACAAACACGACGTAAGTATCCTTTTATTCGCCCGCTCTTGTGATCGGAAGAGATAAGAAAAAGTCACCTTTTATATCTACCGCTTGAATGACATCAGAGATTATCATTTCTACCGCTACAGGAAAGATATAGAGAAGGGAAGGAGACAATGACTTTTAGAATTTCTCATGTGTGTGTGTGTGTGTGTGTGTGTGTGTGTGTGTGTGTGTGTGTATATATATATATAAACACACACACGTGTAACAATACGCACTTCTGCTATCTCTTTATCGCTCGATATGCTACTCCCATCTTGCTGCGTCGTATGAGTTATATACGCGTTTGCGCTCGAGAACGCATCTCTAAACGTTATCTCTATACCGCGAAGAATTTTGCCCGTTGGTATGCGTATATACATATATACATATACCCCATCATACGTTTATATATAATAGCGCGCGACTGTATATATGTATATACGCGCTTTCATAAAGTCCGAGGAAATTATTACGCGTCGCGTTTTGCATAATAGCTTCCGAGTCTCTCTCTCTATCGGGTTGATTGAAAGAGACACTCACACGCGCGTGACTCACATCGTGATGTAAGTGACGGCAGGTTACGCCATGCTGTATATATATACTATTTGTTTTTAATAAACAGCATCATCATACCTATGCACCTATAGAACAACAAAAACAACTTGGAGACTTTTCAATTCACCTGAGAGACAAAAAAAATAATCACGAATTCTCTTACCTCGCTCGTCGCTATACATACATACATGTATATATAATTCAATTTTTCACGGCAAAGGCCAAGGTATACATACCTCGTAGTGCACGAAATTCAATATTTCATCCTCTCTTCTTCTCCCTCCCTCTCTCCCTCACTCTCTCTTCTTTGCTATCTGCATAATCGCGAATTTTCGACCTGCCATCGTCCTCTCTTGCTCTAAGCTCTCTCTCTCTCTCTCTCTCTCTCTCTCTCTCTCTCTCTCTCTACGAATATACCTATATACAGTACAGCGCATGCTGCTGCTGCTGCACCGAGAGTGAAAAACGGACAGCAAGACACACTCTTGCTGCCTCTGCGCTATGCGCGCGAGGGCTATACGATCTTCTCTCTTTCTCTCTCTCTCTCTCTCTCTCTTGCTTGCTGCGCGTCGGCCAGTGCATGGAACTATGCTTCGCGCGAGTGCATGCGGAGCCTTAGACACGACGTGTACTACCGTGTGCATTCCTCTCTCTCTTTCTCTCTCTTTCTCTCTAGTAGTATATAGCAAGGGGAGGCTGTTGCTGCTGTTGCTGTAGCTTGTATATAGCGAAGGGCTGCGCGTTGTGTGCTATACGTGGTGATGGACGCAGGCAAGTATATAAGAGAGGCTGCCGCGCATACCGAGATTTTTCACGCTTTAAGGTTTTGGTATATACTTCTATGTATATATAGATACTTGCGCTGTCGTTGGAATTTTCTGACTGAAAGCGAAAAGAGGAGGAGGAGGAGGAGGAGGAGGAGGAGGCGAAGGAGGATTATCGTAACGGTATGATGTTCGGTTGGGTAATGACGATTATGATGGTAATAATAATAATGAGTCGGTGCTTTTTTTTTTTGGTCGAAGGTCGCACACGCGCGAGCACTGCGTGATATATACAAATTATGCGTTATTATTCACCGTTGAGTAATATATAACGAGAGGAATGGACGCGCGGGTTGTTTTAATGCACGCCCGCGGTAATACGGGAAGGAATTTCGGATGATGGGTTGTATATGTGTGTGTGTGTGTGTGTGTTATATTGAAATTTTTTTTCCATTCATGAAGGTTACGTCGAATGGATTTATATATACACACAGAGTTATGCATACGGGCACGTGCGTGTGAGTGACGCGCGCGTGTTTGAGTAAAAATTAGTTCGTTACGTGGCGATTCGATGCGCCTGTTAGTCGTCTTTTGAAAAAGGAACGTCGAACCCGTGGTCGGTGCATTCGGAAACCCTACCGTTTAGCGGCTTTTCTTTCTTTCTTGCTGGACGCTGTCAAAGTTGTGTGTTGTAAGGTGGACATGGGAAAAAATGGAAGATGTGTGTATATTGTTTCGATGTTTCTGAAAGCAGGGAGTTTCTGTGTGAAGGAAGAATAATATTTGAGCAGTTTTAGAAAACTTACTATGATTTTTCATTAAGTGGTTGGATATTGGGCAGAAAAAGTTACCGGATTTCGTAACAAATGTTACTAGAAATGTTGATAGATTTGTAAAATTTACCCAGTTTCATTAAATTTGATATATAATTATTCAGGTTTTCACAGTGATTATTTTCAAAACCATTTTTTTTCAGTATGGAGTTTTGATTAAATCTTTTATAGAAATACTAGGAAAAAAAATTATATTAAGGTTATTAAACAACCGTATTATAAATTTAAAAACATAAATGAAAATAATCAAATATACTTTAGAAAAAAATAAGATGAACCGCTTCTTTGGCCCGCATACACGTCACCGAGCAAGCACTCAAAAAAAAAACCTTATCGAAGTAAGACATCTCCCAACGCACACAACTCACGCAGTTTATAAAGTCATACTCTTGATCACGCCCCGATTGAATCTTCAACCTCTTCTCTGACTACTTTTCGACACGTCTGCGCATTGACTTTTGGCCAAAAAGCCCACCCGACAGGTTTCAGAAAAAGAACGTTGCACACATACACACACACACACACACAGAATCCAGAGAATGAAGTTATACTTTCAACGCAACGCAGATATCCCATGCAGAGCGCGAAAAAATGCTTGCACTCACCGAAGAGAAAGTAAAACAAATCTTTTTCTGTGGTTTTCATCCGTACCACCAACCTTTATATTCATTGTGCAATACTATGCGTATATATACCGTACACACGTTTAAATACATAACAAAATTCAGCTCGTAAAATATGAAATTACATCAAAAAGCTCTCTCGTGCGTATATCCCTGCGCTCCTTGCACTTTTACAATTGTATAATACCGCATACCGATCACGAAAAAGAAAACCGTTAAAAGTTCGTTTTTAAATATATATACACACATTGCCATATAGCTGCTACGAGAACGAAATTCGTCGTTCTTTGGGGGTATAACCACACGAGGGTCTGGATATATTCTCGCATTGAATATTCCGCACGCGCACGCCTGTTGCTGCTGCTGCTGCTGCTGCTGCTATGTAGTAGCAGTGCAGAGTCGTGCAGCCGCATCTTTCGCAAAACGACGCGCAAGACGTGCGCAGCGCACACAAAAAAGTATCGGTAGGATTCTCTCTCTCTCTCTCTCTCTCTTACTCTCTACCGGAGTGAAAATAGAGGAAGACAGAAACGTGAGAGAGTAAATGAAAAAGGAATGCCTGATGCCCGCACGCGCGCAAGCGGAATATAAGAAGGATCTTTCCTCTCTCTCTCTCTCTCTCTTTCTCTCGAGTCCCTTCGTGGAACCTTATGCGCGAGGGAATTTATGGAGACGACGCAGGGATGCGCCGCGTCGTCGTTGACTATATGTATATACATATATATATACCTATATTCCTTAGCGCATCAAATATTTGACGCTCATTATGATAGTATTTATTGTACATATACAAATGTTACACATCCATGAGGATTTAGTATCATGTTTCACTTTTTATATCTTAATATTATGCGACTAGCGGTTATATCTTGTAACGTTTTATTACTATTTTATATTACATATATGTAAAAAATACTAGATTTAAGTGATAAATTAAACTGTTAAAGCTCTGTAATATATATATTTTTGGCAACGACTAGGAATAAAACGATAATAATATATATACACGTTTATTCGTATATATACAACGATTTGGCTTCTGACTTTTGCTGATGCTGTTACTGCTGCGCTTCTTCTTCCTCTTCTCTCGCGTTTTCGTCGGTGAAATTCTGTACCCGACTCATCTTCGCTGCTTGCACTTTTAAGGGAAAAGACACGTCGTTCGCGCACACGCGTGAGGCCCACCAAAGGGGTTCCCAGAACTGACCGGGTATCCCCGAAGAAAAAGAGAGAGAAGAAAAAAAAAACTTCAAAGTCGGACGTACGCGCGTGTGCTGTGCTTATAACCGTCAACGTAGCCTGTGTCACCGTAGGGGGTGTCAGTGTATATATATATATATACCTATTCAAGCTTATATAGATACAGATACACTTAAACTACCTGCAGGCTTGTTAATGTATTTATCGCTGTCGTGCAGTCGACGTGCGCTTCCTGCATATATATACAGGTGTGTATATATATATATGTATATAAGGATGCCTGTCACCAAGGGCGGCATCGGTGTAGGTATATACGTCGGTCTCTCTGCGTGTATATAAGATTTATATGCTAGTCTGGGAAAGTGAGACGATGGGTATAAGGGAAAATTTCGCAGAGTATATAATGCGTTTCTGTATGCTATATATATATATACCTATGTAGAGGGCGTGAAACCTACAGTTACACACCGGGGGCACAATATTTCGGGGGATCGGTTACAAGAGTGCCGCCGTGGTGTACGGCCACCAGGGATTATATACCAGCTGTGCGGGTGTATCTATATACGTGGAAAGTGATATGGCGGGTACGCGCGCGGATTTCCTCACGTCGTAAATCACGATTAAGTGAGTGTCTTTTATATACAAGGGTGCACGCGCGTGTGTGTGTGTGGCTATATTTTGATGGGTGGTAGGTGTACGTTGATTTTGTGTGTGTGTATGTGTGTGTATATATATATATATAAGAGGGGAAAAGGGATTTCAGTGTGATGTAAGATGTATATGTACGTGTAAGTGTGATTGGAATTTTTTTTGGAAATCCGATTCGTTGAGGTGTAATATACGTACAATAAGCGTTTGTCGTGTGTACGAGAAGGTGCGAGAGTTTGGAAATAAATTTAGAGTGGATTATAACGGTATATTATGCGTATCGGTGATGATCGCTTTTTTAGGACTAATATATATATATATATATATATATGTGTGTGTGTAAGCGAGTTAATGAATTTGTAATTTAATATCTTGCGAGTGATTATCGTAAAAATAATTAAACGTAGTACCAGTTGTGTACAATATTTATATGTAAAAACGCGGATTTTCTGCATCATCCCGCAGGCGCGAAAGAGTGCCGTTATATATACACGCAGTTCTGTCGCAATCACACGACATATAATCACCTGAATACTTGAATATGCATAATGTATAATAAACTTTATTGTTTAGTTGGATCGGAAACAAGTATATATAAATGCAACGCCGAGAATCTTCGCACTTTGGTAGTCGAGTGCATATTTCGCATTGAAAAGATCATGTATCATAGTACACGCGTTTGTCCTTCGCCTATACACGGAGTAGAAATTTAAATGGTTTAAACTCAAAAGTTTTGGCAATTTCTATTGGAGTAGAAGAACAGAGACAGGGAATACCTCTAGGGGGGTCAGCGCCTCGATACTCTGTTAACGCGAACCTCTTCAAATTTTCTTTTCGCGTCTACACTGTGAAAGGTTCTATAGGCGTATCCCATAAATATACTAGTCTACGAGTTTGCTCTTCAAAATCTGCCCGCTCAGTTAATACAATGATTTTGGACAGCTGCTGTAGAAAAATTTGTATACGGCAGTCGTTCCAGTTTGGCCCTACCATCGTACGAAAAACTGTCGAACAGAAGCGTTTCAAAATGTGGGAGAGGTGCAGCTGCTCAAAATATAAGATACAGACAGCTGCTCTGGTGTAGGTGCAACAGATGCCCGAAGTATATTTCAGTATATATGAAAAATCTATATCGATATTGTAAGGTTCGTTGTGGAGCGTAAATAAAATAATCACACGGATAAAGAGTACAAAATAAAATGTTTATTATAAAAAAAAGGCACGTGACTTTGGTGGTGCGATATACACACTTAGATTTGTAAGAAAAAACTGATAGTATACCGATCGCGTTGCGCAACTTGACCGCAAGGTGTGCGAGGACCGAATAGATCGAAGGGCGCGATCGCCCCTGTTTTTACAATAGCGCAGAGGTGAGCCGAGGCCAATATCCTCTTTTCCAGCATCAAATATAACAAATGCTTCGGTGCAAAATTCGAAGCGACGAAGAGGTCGCACGTGGCCAATCAGCGATCAACGCGTCGTCATGCGGAGTGCTAAGGCCGACCCTCGTTTTCCACGAAAAACGTTCGGTTCGTAACGGCTGCGGAAGAATCCAGAATTTTCCAAATCATACAGACGCATCGCATTTTTTTTTTTTTTACAATTTCGAATATTTTAGCACGTTTAAAGATTTTTTCTTACAATATACTGTTGGACGACGCAGGAAACCAATGCATAATTTACTTTTACTTTTGTGGGAAGTTAGTTACTGATCCGCATGGCGCTTGAATCTCCAACTTAGTTAACTTTATTGTAGGCGTTGCTAGAAAGGAGATTTTTGTTCTCTCTGAATTATATGAATAATTATTGTTGTATTTTAACAGATACAAAAGAAGTTGATTGCGGGCGAAGGACGCGCCGTTATACACGCGCGTCTGCCACATATAACGATGCTTTTTTGTTCTTATCAGTGTGTGTGTGTGTGTGTGTGTGTGTGTGTGTGTGTGTGTGTGTGTGTGTGTGTGTGTGTGTGTGTGT
>JAYJLV010116113.1:0-10908 GCA_036873485.1 Torymus texanus | reverse complement strand
ATATTCACTAATGTTTCGGTGGAGCAATTTTAACTAATCTTTAGTGGTTTTTTCACTAATTCAACTTTAGAGAGTATTATAAACGGAACGCGTCGACAGGCAAACGCGCTGAAAACTTGACGCACGCGCCGCAGTTGAGAGTCAGATTCTCGTAGTTCTCCCACTCTCTTTTCCACCTTCGACATATACACACACATATACGTACACACGTATTATATATAGGGGATGGATGAAAGTTGAGCATCGTGTTTTTCATTTCCATTTTAACAATGAGACGCGCGGCGTACTCTCACAGACGAGAGGAAGAGAGAACTGTTCTCTTTCGCGTCGCACGCTTCGGAGATATATTTCAAAAAGTGAAAATTATTTCGCCATTGGGATTTGAATGGAAAAGTTTTCGTAAAAAAAAAGAAAATAATAAAAAGTTACACGTAGTACATAGTTATATCTGACGAAAGGACTTTTAGTTTTTGAGGATTTCTGACGGTTAAACTCGTTAAAATAACATTGGCGAGTTGTTCGAGAGTTTTTGCGCTAGATAAATGTTTGAGTTTTACTTGTAAAATACCATGGCTAAGCGATGAAAGTGCCGTCTCTATTTTTGTTGCTCGAAAAAACCAAATACATCCTGCTCTGCTCGTGACACATTCAATAAATATCACAAGATGTTACAATAATATAGCTGTGAATGCCGACTTTTCGTATACAAATATATATGATCTTAATCATTATATTCAGCCCATTAACACCCAACACCCTCACATTAACCACTCACATTTGTCAGCCTTGACGAAGGGAAAAAAAACAAGAAAATTAAGGTAGACACGAGTGACGATCGGAAACATGGTACCGGACGCGTGCGCACGCGGCTAGTGTGGATTTATCGTTTGACGGACTTAGTCAACATTTTGACCTGTGATATATTGGCACGACGATTGACGTTATGCGTCAATACAGCATGCGGTGCCCATTAATTAAGCTAAGGCATATATACGCGCGTGGGTGGCAAGTGCACACGGGAGTATATACCAAACGATCGTTACGCTCGCCCGGTATTACGCTACTACTACTGCTGTTGCTGCTACCTTGTGATGCATATATAAGAATTGCCTCAGGTAATTCAGGTGGGTTACGCTGTTCGCGTACTACATCGTGTACTACTTACGTTATTCGATCTATTATTACGCGAAACGCGAGCAGTAGCCTCTCAATAGATTGTTTTTGATATTAGCTGTAGTGGGTATGGGTAAATAGAAGATTATAGGGTTAATATGTTAATCGATTTTAGAGTTTTTTTGGAAGGGCTGTGATGAGATGAAAGCAGAGTGGAAGAGATGTATGGAGTGATGAAGATTTGTCGTCGTTTTGCTTTTCACGTAATTACTTTGTCGTGTCAAGAGTAAGATAATCAAAATACTAAAGTAAATTGAATATACGCTAACACACCAGCATATGGTGAGCTTAATTTGATGAATATTGTATTAAAGCTACAAAAATATATAAATATTTATATACATATATAATTGAAATTTACACATTTAATTAATCACGTATGAATGTATATGTATACTTTATTCTTTTGAATTTTGAAGAATTTATTACAATTAATATAAAATGCTAATAAGTTCCACTTATACCAATTTCATTTAAAAATGAAAATAAATATACTGGATGTCTGTATGTTTATTTGCAAATCTTTTATTTTTCAAAAATCCCACAGCGAATTACAATTTCAGTTCGTAATTAATGAAGTCCATATTTGCTCAAAGCAAAAGATGAAATGAGTTACGAACTTTTGCACGGATATATCATAGCAATTTGTAGTATACAAGCACGACGCAACCTTAATTATTTGCACTTAAAAATAACTTTCGGAAACGGATAAACCAGAGTTCTCGTAAAAACGATACGTCCGGAAAATACACTGTATAATGTCGTCTCGCCACACCCTTACGAGTAAATTTTTCATCTTCTTTTTATCCCAAATGACACGGAATAACAATGACATTAAATCCCGACGTCGTGCCCTCGTATCTCTTGACTACTTAACCGTGACGCATATCTTTCAGCGGTGAAAAACAAAAGCCAGCCGCGGCCCATTTGTAAAATAAATAACAGTTCGTGGTCCCCCTTCTTCATCTACGTACATAAATATATATATATATATATATATATATACACGTGAACGTCGGGCCGTCCTGGCTCTTTCTTTCCTCAGCGATACCCATCTCAGCGATTTATATACCCGACGGACTTTCTCCCCTTCTCTGTGCTGTGGATTCCGCAGTGCAGCCGCTACGATATTCGACCGTGCCGCGGTATAAGCGAGTAAAAAAACTTATCAACGCTTGGCGCTTTTTGCACTCGGTGCGCGCAATCAGTCGAGCAGTCACACAGCAAACGGCTGCTAATTTATCACAGATATTTCCTCTCTCTCTTTTCTCTCCGCCTTTATTATTTTTCTTTAGACTTTTTACACTCAGTTGTATCGATCTGTACAGCGGATACTCGACGATGGTTATTCTTCTTTCTCTCTTCGCTTCGTTTCTTCCACTGCGCTGTAGCAACGCAATATTATGGAGTATATAGGGATTTTTAAGAGGTCGATGGTCGGAAGAATATAGCACACGGCGCTAAGCTGTAAATGGAGAAGAAAGGAGCGAAAAAGAAGAGGAAGAAGAGCTGGAGAATCGTCAGTCACGCGCTTCGTTCTCTCGTTTTCACGAGTGTCAGGGTACCGCGAGAAGAGATACCGCGTGCAGTGGAGCTGGTATAACCCTTTTCTCGAACTCTCAACGCGAGAGATTCTCAGCCCCGGTGGGCTTGACGTGACAAGTTGTTGAGGCGAAGCCTCGCCCAATAAAGATAGTCCTTTTTGTTTCGCCTTTTTCTCTCGCCTTTACCTTCGTCTGCACTTTGCTCTTACTCTCTCTTATTTTCTCTCCTATTTCTTCTTCTTCTCTTTCTTCTTTTCTGGTACTATCGTACCGCGCTATCGATTGCGATAATTGTCTGCACTTTGTTTTGTGATGGCTTTTCCTCGGCTCTAGAATGCCTCTCATTTTTCTTCAACACGTTCTGATTGCTTTACAGGAAGATTCATCTTCATCTTCTCAATCGTAATTGATAAAATAAACTTGTCATCTTTTACGTGCAACTCTACATAAAAAAACTAGATTTTATGCAGGGTAATATTAATATTAATAGTTCCTGGCACAGGATGTAAATGTTATAAATATGCCGGACAGTATATATAATAATGAAAATTTAGTTATAGTTCTAAACTCCTCTCATATTAATCCTACACTGACCTTTGGTTACAGGTATATACTATAAAGCGCAGTATCATCTTGCGCCGTTGTGACTAAACCATACCACGGGCACAATATCCGGTTGATTACGCTCGCCATGAAATGAACGCCTACATCCGCGTACGCGCTATGGATATTGGGATGCACATTATTTTTTGGTACTACTAGAGCACAGGGGCAGTATATATGCTCATTTAATAGACTCTCGACAAAACGCTGCGCAACGCGCACGTATATAGCGAGAGGTATTGGCTCGTAGTCGAGCCGATGTTCTGCGTGCGTAAAAGCTTCCATACTCTATATATACTACGTAGAATTCCTTAACGCGCAAAAAATTTCGTTCCGTTGTTGTATACGCAGAATCGATCGTCGTTTATATTGCTTATATTCGGAAATATTATTAGTAACGAAGCTGGGTTTAATCTGAATTTTTATAATATATGTACTTGATGTTTATTTAATACTGTATTTCATTGCAGTATTTTATATTTTATATTTGCTGAATCAACCATTATTTGGGGATTATAAAGAAGATGGATTACCGCATTTTAATGAATTATGTTATTAAACAATTATTATCATTTAAGCTCCATGAGTTGTTTCCGAGTTAATTATATATACTTTTCTTTTACGAGAATTTTATATTACCAGTCTGCAAATGCCAGAAAGGTCATGTAAAATTTACATGGTTTCAGGAAAATCTACGTTGGCTTGTCTAAAATATACACGAACCCGATGTATTTGCATCGATTCATGTAAATTTGCTCTCACATTTTTCTCTATGCAATGTTGAATATTTCAATCTCATTTTCATAAATAAAATGCTCATTCATATTATTTTCATTTATCCCAATATTATTACTCGAAATATGATTTTTTACCCGCAAAAGTGAGTATACCAAATAAAGCCACTTGCCTTGATCCCGTATTAACTTTTTTAGCTTTTCACTAGAATTAATAATATTTTTCAACGTGCATATAATTTTTCTGTAAATCCGAGCAACGAAATTTGTACCTAAAAAAAGTCGTCGCTTTGTTTTTCATTAATAAAAGGTTGATTTTAAATATACGTGAAATTTTTAATTACGCTATTTCACAGCTATTTTCTTTTTTTCAATTCCTATTAAAAGAGTTGTTATGAAAATTGTAAAAAAATTTATTCAGCATTTAACATAATAACTCTGATGAAAATTTAATTATACTTTACAGATATAAGTGTATAACAGATTACATTTTAAGGAGCGATTTAATAAGTATCTTAGTTTACCCCCTCATTTATAACCTACGTATAGTACATACATTTTAAAAGTGCAGCAGTTATAAATTTGTGTATATAAGATCTATGGGTCAACACATAAAGATTATCAGCTTCGTTTAGGCATACGTGAGCTGACACGAATATATAATATGGGCAGACGCTGTTAGCGCTTACAACCTTCTCGTAGAGGGGAAAACGTTTAATAAACATGTAGCTGTTTATATTGCGTCTAATAGCGTTGTACTCGTTATATATGCTATAAATATGTTAAAAAAGACAAATATTTTTCTACCTTCTACATCAAACTATAAACAAAATTAAAATATCGATAGACCTTGACTTCAGTGAAGCCTGCATATATTCAAGTTATTGTTGGTGGATAATTTTCAAATAATCTCTTGAAATTAGATCAACCCACAACAATTTTTGAAAATTATCTTCAATAAAAGTACTAATTAATCTGAAAAAAATTACTCTCATAACCAGATGTAAAACAAGAAAAAAACAATAACAACGCGAGCAGAAAAGAAGTTTTCCAATATCGAACATAATACGTAAACGTCGGGCACTCGAGCTCTATCGATATATATACACACACACAATATATACGGTTTTGCAACACCGAACCGTCGCGCAACTTAACTGTGGTCATAAATTTACGCGGCCGCGGAATGCGCCTGTCAACGCTCGCCATAACGAACGACACCCTCGTCATGCGCCGTCACTCCATACCAGATATCTCTTTCCCTCTCTCTCTCTCCATACTTCCTACGACACACGCATGCGTAACAAAAACTCACAGGGATAGAATAGCATGCAAAGGACGCACGTGAGAGAGCAAAAGAGAGAGGAACAAATGATTAACGAGTGCGTGTGAAATCACACCTCCTCGTGTTTCGCTTTTCAAAATCGGACTCTACGTGCGTCCGAGATTTTCTACCAAAACTCCGATCCTCGTGAATCAAGCGAAGAAGAAATCCTTCGCCCAACAGTTGTACCGGTACAACTTTCCCTCTCTCTCATACTTCTCTCGAAACCTTACGACTGTCAGGGCCGAACTTGCGGCAGCGAAGGGCGCGCAAGAGGGAGAAAGTAAGCCTCAACTCCGAGCGAGCTTCTTCCCTTTTTTACTTCTCTTCGGTAAGCTTAGCTTGGCTCGTCATTCTTCCGCACCCAACTCACGGTTAGTGTAAGGGGAAGAAAGCTTGGGATATACATAGATTTGACGTGGGTGCGCGCGTTACATGTAAGTTTTATCGGAGAAATTAACACCTTTTGTTTGTATTTATCGTGCCACGCTCGCGCACCTTCTTTTATGTCTATTCCATTCAAATATTTGCTATTTTCGTTTCGTACGGATATCTGTTAAAGGGAGATAGAACGAGCTGTGGTGTACGCGAGAGCATGAGACATTGAGGGTGAGAGCGTTTTATAACTTGTTTATGATTTAAAGCAACGATTATTGTGAAAATTTACGTTTTTCCCCCTTTTTCCAAGCCATTTATGAACTTTCTTCTGAAAGATCAATATTTTACATTTGGACGATGATGATCGTGTGTAATGGGCGAACACACTTGAACATAAATGTCAAGTTGTACAATTAATTCGACGAGCTCGCGAGATCAATATAATTATTCAATTCGGCTGGAACAATAAAATAACGGGGCGAAAAGTCATATAATATTTATATGCCAAGCTCAATAAACTCTATATTAATAGAATAAAAATATATATAAATGTGAAATATTGGATTTCAGATGAAAAAAAGCCTTTTTTCGTATATCAATATCTAGATCATTTGAAACTTTTAATTATTGAAATCAATTTCCAAAGTTGTACTAAATTTCATTGGGCTATTATACTATGAATAGAACTTTTTTCATTTATTCAGATTTATATGATTTCAAATAAAAGACGGTAAAATCCCATATGAATTTAAATTTCCTCTTCTTTCGTACATTTATATAAAAAAAGAAATAAAATATATTTATATATTCCAGCCATTTTATTACAGTACATTTCAATTTCCCTCGGCTTTGAGAAACATTATTGCGGCAATTTCAAAAACTTTTTCAGTATCGCGCCCAATACTTTCTACTACAGTACATTATTACCCAAGCTAAACCAGCAGTCGTTACGAGCGCGAACTTCCCTCTATATCCACAAACACCTTAACGCGTTCGAATCTTCTTAAAGCTGGAGAGTTCCATACATATCCCCAGGTGTTCTTACCGAAAAACACTTCAATAATTAATTTAACACTCCCATCTTCATACCCTATACCAGCACCCCAATTAGCTTCGCAAAACGTTTAACACGCTCACCTTCTATTATCATGATAATCATTTCACACGCGAATTTACGAAGCTTATATTCTCTCTCACGAATATCCAACTCATAGATATATACGACTATACATATATATGTGTATATACGAGTAATCAGCGTTCTTCCTCACGCGCTTAGGTGCGGAAAATCGCCGGGCTTGCGTCGTTTCCCTGATCTGACCTAAAAGGTTTTTCATGTGACCGGTGTGCTTTCTCTTTCTCTCTCTCTCTAGGTAAGCTCACTCGCTGAAAATGCCCGAAGTGCGCGCTCGTCCCGCGAGATAAGCATCGTGAAGGGTAGAAACGCGCAGAACCATGGCGTGCGCGCGCGTGAACCACCACCTCTCCTCTCCTCTCTCTCTCTCTCTCTCTCTCTCTCTCTCTCTCTCTCTGTCTCGCTCTACCAAACCTCTCGCGCTTCAGTCCGTACAGATGTATATATATAGGTATATATATACGTGTTCGTTCCAGCCGACTTCCTTTCTACCGTGGTACACGCTCAAAGAACGGCTCTCGCGAACGCCGCGGCTCTCCTGTCAAAAACAAAACTCGCGCGCAGTGGGAGCAATCACCGGCAGCAAAGAGAATACCCGAGCGGGTTTGAAATGCTCCAACCTTCCGTATATATCGTATATAGTGGGCAAACGTCTCTGTACTATAGTACACGCGGGCCGCGTTAGGACTCGACGCAAGCGCATGATGCACATAACGCGCTTGCGCACGCTTCTCAAAAGCATTAGGATATTTTTCGAGCTTCGTCGGGCACGCGTTCTCTCTTTCTCTCTTGCAGGATGTCATGCTGACGCGGATGATACTTTAGAGAATTATTTACAGCTGTAGCTATGTATATAAGGCTCTTGTGTCGTAGAATTCAACGCTGTCCGATATATAGTCTTATTTAGGTGGATGCGAGACTTGCGTTTTATTAATATTTTGGCTTATTTGGTGTTGGTATGTATAAGAAGTAGAAAATAATAAAAGTTAATGAGAAAATGTGTTATAACTATATATATGAAGAGATCCAAACAGATTTTATACTTATCATCGTCACAAAATTGGTAAAAATTGAATAAAAACGTCGAGGCACATTTTCCAGCAATTTTCGAAGAAAATTCTTCTTTGAACCTTAGCCGTAATAACTCTCAAAGTCAGGAAAGCCGATTCTTGTGCGATTTATGTATTTTTATTCTCAAGTTTTATTTTCTTTTTTGAAACTTTGTGTAGGACGTTTCTGAAATAAATGGCTGAGGTTAACAAAAAAAAAGACTTTTTGGCTATTTTCTTAGAAAATTTCAATCTTACAAAAAGTGAGAGCATGTCCGTTTTAATTATAAACAATTTTTCCCTTATACTTTATAATGTAAAAAATAAAAACACTCGCATCCAGAAGATGTATACCTTACAGAAATTTTTTTTACTAGTTTTAAGATAGCAATAAGTGTAAAATTTCTCTAGATTGCGTCATATACGTATATAGTATTATAATAAAAATTTATTTTATTCTTCTTTACAGTACTATCAAATGCCGAAAATTTATTTCTATTCTAAAAAATCTCATATTCGTATAGTTTAAAAAATAAACGAAAATTCCTCACTAATATATATCACACGTATCCAACAAACCGCGTTCCGTTTTCTCGAAATATTTTTCTCTTCTAATTCTGCGTTATATAGGAACTTCAATGCTTCAGATCGGTTTTCCGTATCCCATATGTGGGCGCTCCGGTCGATCACTTTTTCCAGGATCGACAATCGCCCTTTTTCCCGCTACGGCTGCTGCAGCTAACCATCGTCGATACTCGCAGGTGTGCGCTATCGGTCATGATTCATAAAGCAACGATGCCAGTTCAAAACTTGCGCCCTTCCCTATTGTCCCAATAGTTCTGTAGCTCTGCCCTTTTGGTTATATAGCTATATCGGTTCTCCATCCCTTCTCTCTCTTTCTCTTTGCTTCGCGGCAATCTTCGAGCTCTTCACCTTTTTGTTTTATCTCGTCGTCCGCGATTCATCGACTTTTTCTCTCTTTTATCAGAGCTTGGGCGTTCAATACGTCGGTATATATACCAGCGGCGTCCGACTTTCAGCTTCCCGCCTCTACGTTGTTTTTTCTTCTCCCGCCTCTATCTCTTCTCGTCAGCGCCCATTCGTCTTTATCTCACCTCGGGCATACTATGTATATATATATACATATCCAGCTGTCAACCGTTACTCTCACCCTATTTGCCATTTCGTAGAGATTTTCTCGAATTATTATTTACAAGAAGAGCACGTGTAAACAGTAACGTAAATGGTTTGAAACCGTATTCCACGCGCAGAGATTGAAGGTATGATGCGAGTAGAATAAATAGGGCGAGGGCAAGTTGAAAAGGGTCCGACACCCGTCCGCTATCGACAGAGAAAAAAAACAAATTGCTTGGGTAAATATAGATTTCGCTGTAATTTCATAAAAGGAACCGAGACCTTGTCAGCAGATTCTAGAGAAAGAAGGTATACGGAAACGGTCAGCTGATTTTGCTTCACGGATTCTAATCCTTTGACTGTTCCGGCGTAACAGCGAGAGAACCGTAATTTCAAATATCAATATTCATTCTGCTAACACAGTTATATCCTTGATCATTCCCTCGTTTCTCGGAAAGCTAATGGACAAACCAATATTTGATTAATCCCATCGACTGCGATGTGCTATCGTACAGAAAAAAATAAGTAACTCAATTACGATTAATCTACAAATTACACATAAAATATTTACAATATAATCCACTTACCTTAATAGACACATCGATTTCGAAAATATCAATATTTCTCCTAGTTTATCAGCAATGTATATGTGGAATTCTACGGAAAGTTTCTCCTAAAACGGTCGTAAAAACGATGAAAAAAACATTTTGGGGCACGCCTCTGAACTAATTATTTTTTTGTTCTATGTGTCATAGAAGAGACGAAAAAAATTTGGAACCAAAGAAAACAGACTTGTGACACTCTTTTATCGTCAAATTAATTTCTTTTGTGGGAATTTAACATGGGAAAAATGAACGAAAAGTAGACACCAATCTTCAATGAAAATCTTAAGAATTACATGAATTCGGAACAAAACACTAATTTTTGTCATATTTTTGCGATTTTTAAATTCACGTAACTTTGCACAGGATTGCCCGATTTTAGCCATCTTTAGCTTAAATTAAAGCTCTATTCTTATAATTTAATTGTTTTGTTGTGGAAAATTTTTTGGCATATTTGGGATCTTAATATTGATTGAAGGTTGGTGTCTACTTTTCGTCCATTTTTCCCATGTTAAATTCCCATAAGAGAAATTGATTTGACGATAAAAGAGTGTCACAAGTCCGTTTTCTTTGGATCCAAATTTTTCTCGTCTCTTCTATGAACCATCGAACAAGGAAATAATTAGTTCAGATACGTTGCAGATACGTTTTTATGACCGTTTTCGGAGAAACTTTCCGTAGAATTCCACATATCCTTCTCAGAAGAATATCATTCTCATTTCTATACTCAGACGAATAAAATAAGACATATTTTAACACTCTGCCTCTCCACCTCTACACTCAAAGTGTTTCGCAGAAAATTGTATCGTGACTCGAACACATACGCACCAACGACTTCATTCACCTCGTTTTTTTACCTTCCTCCTCTCACCTACTCACTCAAAACGAGCAGAAAGGAAAAAACGCTTCAGTATACTATCTCACACAGACACCTTTATATGTACATGCAGATAGATATCTACGTGCATGCAAGCACTGCAAGCGCTGATGCAAGCACTATGCCTATATATATATTGTATATAGTATATATATATTGCAGGCTGTAGCTGCATTAGACGCGCAACGCAGATTACGACAATGATTCGTGCTTCCTGCGCTGTCGCTCGTTCCTCATACGCAGTCTGATATAGATATAGATATATATATATATATACGTAGACGAGAGAGAGAGAGAGAGAGAGAGAGAGAGAGAGAGAGAGAGAGAGAGAGAGAGAGAGAGAGAGAGAGAGAGA
>JAYJLV010116102.1:0-10908 GCA_036873485.1 Torymus texanus | reverse complement strand
AGATGCGGACATTTAAATATTTCTGAAATATTATTTGAAATATTTTTGAAATATTGCAAACTTTGCATGAAATATTTGAGAAATAATTCAGAAATATTTCATGCCATGTGGGTCGCGTTGGGATATACGTCATGCGACTGGGTGATGCTGGTTCTTTTTTTATCTATTGAAAAGAAATAAATAACCGTATTTACGAAACAAGCTCCAATAGACCGAGTTACAATGGACGTATTTTCCTAGCGCGCGCACACGCCGTTTGCAGCATGCAGTAGCAGCAGTAGACTCTTGCTGCATGCGAGAGAAAATCAACGTCGCTCGTATTTTATCGAAAACATCTTTCGCGCGCACGCTCCGTCGTCCTCTCGCTTCTCTCACGATTTTCTCTGTTATCAGGGTGCGCGTTTGCTCTCTTGCACACTCCTTTTAACATCTAGTTTACATTCTTAGTCGGCCGACGACGTCGACGACGGCGACGAGTTTGCGCCGCATAATGCAGTGGCGGCTGTGGCGAAGAAGAAGATGCTCTATGAATTCAGAGAGACGATTTTTCCCAACCGAGATGAGAAAAAGTTGCGCGCCGGGACGAGAAAGAGACGAGGGATGAGTTTGGTAGGAAAATAGAGGCAGGACGCGCATAGAACTGCCAGACAATAGATGTCTAGAGTGCACACTTACATAGCGCACTCACTCACGGTTGTGCTTGCATTTTTTATTTGTTGACGTTGTTCGCGAATAATATAAGAATGTCTGTATACAGGAGATGCACTTTTATACAATTGAGATTTAATTACTGTATCTGAAGTATAGTGAAAGCAAAGTGTAATATTAACTATCTCTGGAAATTTTTTATTTATTTGACTATTTTATGGCTTTGAGTTGTACGGGAGACTTGGGTAAAACGAATCATTATTACATATTTTACTTATTTTACTTATGTTTTATGACGATATTGACATCGTCCTCACAAGTGCTCAATATCACTATAATAACTAATTTTTCATAGGCATAAACAAGTTCTTCGGAGTTCCACGTTACGATTTATTCGATATATTTATTTAAGTATTTTGCTGCACGTACTGGGCAAAAAAGACACTTTCTTTTGTTTACTTGGATAATGGCTATTGCTTTTAAACATATTGTAATTCAAATTTTTTTGTTTTTGTTTACAGATTGTAATTATTATTTATAGTAGTCGTTACCTTTATAAAATCGGTCGAAAAGCTCATTGGAACGTATCCCTACTATAAATTACAAAGAGCCCATTAATTTAGTTTAAATATATGTAAATCCAAAATATTTTCTACCTATTAAATGGTCATTTAAATTAAGGACTGGTCATAAAATGGTCATTTCGCTTATCTAGTTTTGGCCCCTGATGAAACGCTTTTTCTCCTAATATTCGAACATTTAATAGATTGAAAAATAGAATGAGTTTATCGAAGATTTGCACAAGCTAGTTCTTATCTATTTAAGAGGTTTTAGAATTAGTCGGTCTTTTTAGTGAATAAATTACCAGTAAAAGCCTTGTTATAATCGAGAAGAGTGAGAGAGACAGAAAATAATGGCAATAAAGACATTTTTCGAAATATCTATGAAAGGGCTATAGTAAATGCTTTTTTGACCTTCGTATGTCGTTTATATTTTAGTATATAGCTATCAGTTAAAGTTGGATGTCCGACAATTTAATGCCAAATTCGTTAGAAAAATTAAAAAGAAAATTTTGAGGTTATGTCATTCTAGTCCCAATCCTCCTATATAAAAAAGAGATGGACTTGAGATTGTCACCTCTAATGTTTGTGATTGGCCGATTTGAAATCGACAGGAAAATTTTGATTGGCCCACGATAGGGCGCGCGCAGCGCGCATTGACACTGCTAGTCTATTAAATGTGAGAATAACCCTATACAAAAAAAAGATGGACTTGAGATTGTCATCTTTAATGATTGTAATTGGTCGATTTGAAATGGACATGTAAAATTTGATTGGCCCACGAAACAGCTCGCGCAGCGTGCATAAACACTGCTAGTATAGAAGAAAAACGTTTCATCGCAGGCAATTAACTGGCCATTTTTCCTACCCATTTACTAGGATTCTGGACATTTCGCGATAGAGGAATTTCTACCAGGGAACAAAGTAAAAATATTGATATATTAATTGTTACTGCTATAATTGTAGCAATTAAACTTTATGTCTACATGTCCGTTTTGCTCAGCGATTTTTTAGACTCGATAAAACAGCATGCCATTCTTTTTGTTGACTTCGTTTCTGTGTGGAAAATTAAAATATGTATATAGATATTTAATTTTTTTTTTATTCTATGTACTTTTTTTACTCTTTACTTAACAGATCCGTTTTGCAATGGTTCTATAAATATTTTATACTTCAGAATTCAGTTTACTTTTAAAAACTAACTAAAAATAAATTTTCAATTCGATTAATGAATTAAAAACGAGCACATAAATTTTATTGAACTATCAATTTTGATGCAAACAAAGGACGTCAACTAACTTACGCTGCGACTCTACAATTTTCTTGCTCTTACAAATAGTTCAACAAAACTTGAAACTAATATTTCAAAATTTCGCTGATCTTTTAACCATAAATCTCTATATAAACAAAATAGCAACAATAAAGTCCGTTGCGAATACATAACCGATGTAGCTATTCCTTTCAACTCTGCTCCTCCAGCGTGACTAAAAAATCCAATCATCGCCAAATGAATTTACGATCTCGAGCAGCAACTTGCAGTATTACTTCGTCACTGTTAAAAACCTCTCTCCCGCTCTTGAAATCCTCTGAAATTCCATCTCCGCTATTTCCGCGAGGCAAATAAAAATATACTCCCTCCTACCTCCGCGCGGTGAAAATTCAAAACCGTGAGCGACGAAAAAATTGCCTCACAATCGTCGTCGAGAGGAGAAAGAGAGCGCGCGCGAACTATGGATTTACAGTACTCGTGCGCATATACACAAACATACATACACATACTGTCGACCATATGTAGTCGCACGGGACCCGCAGCGTGCTATATACGCGCTCACGGGATTGGATTATGAGTGGCGCGGTAGCGTGTAATTTTTTTTTTTTTTTTTTTTGCTGCAAATTGCACGTCGTCGACGGGTTATTTCATTACGCCGCGTGTGGCGTAGTACGTATGCATACATACCTATATAGATATATACACACACACATATATATATATATATATATATGTGTGTACATATACATATACGTATATAAGTCGGCGCGCGGATTTTTTCGTTCTATCCGCAGAGCCATATGCGCCAAGTTGGCCCGCGAGGCCTCGTGAAACGATAAAAGGCTTTTGCTCTCTTTTCTCATGCGCGCGCACGCCGGAAACGACTGCTGTTCTCTCGGCTCTCTCTCTCTCTCTCTTTCTCTCTCTCTTTACGACCAGAAGTCCGGGAAAACAATGTTGTGAGCGAAGAGAGGCAGAGGGAAGAGTAAGTAATTAGCATGTAGATGGATCCGCTAAGTGTTTGACGCGCTCTGCACTGACGTTGACAACGACGACGAAATTTCTGATTAGCACCAATGCGCGTGCGTGCGTAAGTCCCCACGGCACGATTTCCTTTCGCTTAGTATTTGCATTTTCGTGTTTTTAAAGCGGCCACGAGATCGCGAGGTTATGTATATAACTGCAATGATATATAAAACACGCATATTGTTATGCTACTGCTGCTGCTGCTACTGCGTGAAACTTTGTTATTGAAGGCTTCGATTAAGTGTCGTCAATTCTCTACTCTAACTTGCCTTCATTGTGCTGCAATTGAAATGGGCGTCATACTGTTAATGAAAATGTATTATGCGGGCCCATCATCGAACATTTTATATGTCATTGCTCTAGGAGCTTTAATTGTAGAAAACATCTAATGTATAAACTTCATTTGTAGATTGATAGGATTTTAATGCAGTTGTGAATAAAGACTATAATAAAGAATAAGTTGAAAATGGTATTTATTAAAATGTGAAGAGAATGAATATCTCGTTACTGGAAAAACAATTCTAATGCATTATTTTAATCAATCTGACGAAATACGATTTTCCTATGAAACCATATATTCATTTAGCCAAGTATAAGAAATTCATAGCAATTCATAGGATCATTAAAAATTATACTTCTTATAAGAACAGTAAAAATGGCTTTGATTTGTTGTTACAATATTGTCTGATTCATTTATTAATATAATTATGTAGTTTTTCGGAACAGTAAATTTTTCTATTAAACTAAAAATAGTCCGTTATCTTTTCTTTGTACAATATAACACTTTACAACACACGATTAATTGTGAGTATGTATACACATACTTTATTTCCCAAGAACCGTCAAAGTAAAACGCCACACATGTGCTGCCAATACATTAAAACCTATTGTATTCAGTCCGCACTTGTATATATGCAAATCTTTTCAAGTGTTGCAATGCTTGCCCCGTAAATCGGTCCTGTAATTTACGACAGACCATTACCACCTTCTTACAATATATACACATGCATCTATACATCAGCGAACAATTATTACATCTATTTTGCTATAGTTAATTGCTACCGTAATCCCGCAAACTCTCCAATATAACACATCGTAATGAAACGTTATTGTATACATAAAACCCAACGCTTAACACGCAACGTTTACCTAATAATCTGTTTTTTTACTACGTCTATTACAAGACTGACGCGATCCGTGCTTTCCTTACAACCGGCGCATGCATATTTCGCCAGTGTTGATCATTAAAAGCAAACACCACGGCGTACGCTCGCTCGCGAGGAATGAAAAGAACAAAAAAAAAAAAAAGAAAGAGACGACGAAGGACTGGTGAGAGTGCATCGACCTCTCGCCTCGCGACGCGCATACTCGCTTGCGAAAAAAAAGCTCAAACGCGCGGGTGTGTATACATGTATGTATATATACATTCGCGCGGCAGCAGCGATCGAAAGTGACTCATCAATCTCCATTCTTTCCAATTGAATTTTCGAGCTTCTCCTCTTCTCTACTCTCTTTACAACGCACATGCGCGCGCGTTGCGTCACTTTCCCT
This sequence comes from Torymus texanus, assembly GCA_036873485.1. NCBI lineage: Eukaryota > Metazoa > Arthropoda > Insecta > Hymenoptera > Torymidae > Torymus > Torymus texanus. The sequence goes on along the minus strand of JAYJLV010116102.1, from coordinate 5,853 downwards.
CGCGACCGACTTCTCGTGCACTTTATTATTATATACCACACGCGCGCGCGCGCGCGAGTCTTGACTGCTACGAGTTTCAACGTATAAGTATATATCGACAGCGACGTGAAGCCCACACGTGGGAATAAGGGCCTTCTCTTTCTTTTCGATTCCGATATCGTCTCGTCACGTAAAAAAGCTACATATACGCGTGGTGACGTTAGGAAATTTCGCGTCGAATATATAGATATTGGGCGAGAGTCGATGAACGGAAATTGGTTCGAGGATATCGCGCCGAGAGCAGATCATGATGATGATGGAGCATTCGTTCGATGTAGGAAGTCTTGTTGGACGTTCTGAGATATTTTGCAGCGCGCGAGACGTTTTTGTATGTGGAGTGTATATAGCGGATGACGCGCGATACGCTGTTAGCTCGATAAAATATATAATTGCCCATTTAATCACCTACGCGACAACTGACTTTGGCGTTTATCGTATAACGCAGTTGTCATACTTTTCCGTCCATCTATATATGTATATATTTCGTATAAGCACGAATGTTGTTGTCCGAGAACGGAGGAGTGACCTGTCGTTTTTCACGTCGAATGATTTGTCGTGCGGAAGTTTGCGGTACTGCTGATGCTCTGTGACTTTGCGTTAAATTAGTAATGCTGTGAATGATTGCAAATATTTGTTATACAAAATGCAGTTTCTTTTAAGCTGTTGTATTTGATTGATATTACGTGTAAATAATAGTTGAAAAGTGGAATAGTGTGGTCCATAACCTGGATGTGAAATGGAGTTTTACGCCTTAAGTGTAGGGCTATAACGTGGAAGTGGAAAACTCTTTCTCCTCTATATTACTAACCATATTTTTCGATGCACAGCAATGTCATATTCGTTTTGCAAATCTCTTTGTGACGTAAAATAAAATTTCTCTTGCCTCAGCATCGACAAAAATATTGTACGTAACACGGACGTAAAGTTTTATAACTTTGTAAACTGGATTTGCATTAACAGTATGAAATTTTATTTTACATCAATGTTATGGAAAGTACAATTTTAATTTTATAATAAAACAAAATTTTTTCTTTTAGTAAAATTCCCTATCATCCCTTAAATATTGTTTTGAAATTGATATAAAATTTACCGCGTACCGAATATTTGTCACGGTCATGTATTTATCCCTTCGTGTCGTCAGTACGCGCGAAATCTGAATCTCATTAAATATGTAAGTGGCACTGGGTAAAAATAGTCGAATTTCCTACACCTATGAGCGTGAATCGTCGACGAACGCAGAGAGCTCGAAGGTCAGTGTTACTCTATTGATAGAGTGAGGCAAAAAATGAGAGCTTAACCAGTACGAGGTGATACTAAGCTTTTTTAGTGCAGTTTCGCTTTCTTTCACGCCACCCTTGTGTTAATCAAATATTCCTGAATCACATTTGTGGAATTGATGTGCTTACACATGTCTCTACGCCTACTACTACTATATTTGTCTTTACTCTAAACGAACTTTATCCATAACCACTTATTTTTGGTATATATATAGAATTCATGATTTTTGAAGATGTTTCTATATGATGATACAATCTATTCTATTTATTAAATATTTAAGTATTAAATTAGTAATTTGTATACGTAACGGTTTTCTTCAACTCTATTCTTTTGACTTTTTTTTCAGAAATTCAAAAACTTTGTTTTCACAAATGCACTTGTTCTTTTATTTGACCTACTTCTTTGAAGCACAGGTCGATTGTCGGAGCATGCAAATCAAATTGACTCTGGTAAATATAGTGAAGACATTGTAGCAACAATTTACTTCAATTCTTGATCAGATAATGATTGTACCATTGCCCGCGATAATGACCCAATGTATCATTCTGAAAAGTTTTAGATTGATGGCCCAAAACGTCTAGAAATAATATTTGAACATCATTTATACATTTCTTAGCTTTTCTGTGTAACTTTCATTTTTAAACGTTTTGGAATATCGATTTAAAATTTAGCAGACTGGTAAGTATACGGCTCTAAAAGACAATAATGCTCTAATTCCACTTATGTTTATGTATTTGTTCATTTATATAATACGGATATACTCATTCCCTGTTCCAAAGAAATATTTAAGTCAAAACAAGACAACACACAATAACTTCGTCACATTATTTAACGTAGGGATATAAGAAGGTAGAATCAATGAAAAAATATTGGTAATGGCTTTCAAACCTGAAACTATCGCGTACGAATCATGCACTTAACCTCTCACCAAATCTTAAATATGTCAGACAGCATCTTTTTAAATTATCTAATAGCTGTTTCGAGTTCGCTCAGTAGATAAGCATCGCAAAACTATATCACTAACTCTTGCATTCCAAAAACCGCATGGCCACCTAATATACAAAGACTACACGTTTTCGCCTCACTTCAAGCGCGTCATCCATTAAACCGTGGTGTGAAAGTTGACTTCTAAATTTCAGCGCTGATGAAAGAACATTACCATTCGCGCGTACCTCCAACTTCACTCGTTAGTGATACATTTATATATAGGTATGCAGAAATCAATATTTGGCTGGACTCACCGGGTTGATGGAGCGAACGCATAAATGAGATTTCAGACTTTAGCGGACGTTTGCTTATATTTCAAGGAAAGTTTTATCGAATGCCTCAGTTTGGACTAACCCGCAGACTCACCCGAATTTGATTTAACACGGGAACTCGCTCGTTCTGTCCTGACGAGAGTGTTTGATATTCAATTTAGCTATATAGCAGGATTCATTCGCTAGTCGGACTTTACGGCCACGCGAGAACTTTTATTGGAACTCGGTACTGAATGTTTAAAAACTAATTCGATTTGACCTTGCAATTATGATTTCCATAATTCAAGGCTTGATGCATATTCTCGAAAGCCTGATTTGCGAAAAATTGAGTCGACTGCGGAGGTCAGAATAGTATCAAAGAAAATCCCTTGATTGGTAGAAGGAAAAGAGGAAGATTCTAAAAGTTTAACGATGATTTAATCTTTGTTAGGAATTTTATAAAATTGTTCGTGTCTATTGAACAGTATTTAATTTATTTCGATAAAAACTAATTCATAACAATTTAATTTCAATCTTCTTGCGCAAAAGTTGACTAGTTATTTTAGCTAATTTTTATCATACCCGAGAAAGATAATGCAAATTTACCTTCTCAATGACATAATCGCGGTTTTATATTACGCCCATATCATCAGTTACAAGTTTGTTATGGGAAAGTGGCCAATTTTGGTTTCCAACTGTCCCTGCAAATAAAAAAAAAGCAAAGTAAGTACATTAAATTTTCGGGAATCGTTTTCGTTTATTGCCAAAAATAACCAGCAAAAATTCTCTTTGTACAGTTCAGCCTCCTATGCTGGAATATATATACATATATTATCGCGAAGCGAAGTTGCGGCTTGCGTCGTGTCGCGCTTGGCCTCTTTTGCCTGAAAAAGGAGAAAAGGAAAAATGATGTGGATGTGTATGTAGTCAAAATAAAAAGTAGAACGGCAACCACGGAAAATTGATCGTTAATTCAAGCCATCTCAGAAAAACGAAAAAGCTCTCGCATATACAGCCGCATGTTTTTATATTATATGATGCGAGTGCGCGCGAAGCTGCGGAACATTCGTATAAATATATCATCCCTTTATACAGGCTGTAAACATAGAGATGGATTGTAATCTTATTTCCTATCTAAGAAACCTTATAAATTTTTCAATGCAACACGTATTTCGAGGTTATTGCTTATTTAGATGACGTTTTTATGAAAGATACTATATATCGTTTAAATATTTTAAAAAGTTTTCTATATACATAATCAACGTAAAAATAAAAATTTACAAATAAATTTTTTCACGCGAAAGCTCGTACGTGTCAATCTAAAACAATACGCTATTAAGAAATCTTCTAAGACATTTCTAATGGTGCGCTGTAAATTCTAAATCCACGGATGGAAATCGTCGACACACCCAACAACGTGTAACGCCTTGACTGCGCTCTGACGTCGGAACTCGCATTCGCGTATATGTGCGCATATATATAGTTATTCATGCTACCCAACCACCACTTAGCAACCCGATAGCAACGCAGAAGCATTAAACGTTGTGGCGAAGTCTCTTTGCAATCAAGAATCCGACTTCCTCCGTCTCTCATCGACCTCCTTCGAACGCGCCCTGGGGCTACATAATATGCAAAGCGCTGGCGCGTAATGTAATCCATCGCACTGAACTTTCTCAAAATCAAAGCGAACGGTATAGCCAAGTGTATATATATATATATATACACACACACCCTTAGCAGTATAGTGGTAAAGTGCATAAAACGATTCGAGCGCGTATACACGAAGTGAATATAAGAGCAAGAGTGTGCATAACGATGTTGCAGGGGATGTATGTCGCACTCGGTGCAAAAGTTTCGATGCTTCGTGATGTCCGAGACGCAGTAGATGATATAGAGAAAGATGCGAGTATATACAACTAAGCCGATCACTCGCTGTGCGCGCGTAGTTATATATATATATACACACACACACACACACACACACACACACACACACACACACACACACACACACACACACACACACACACAATGAAGAAGAGCGACGCGTATACTACTGAAGTTCACGAAGGGTATCAGACAAAGACGAAGAGAAGAAGAAGCCCCCAGCTGACCTAGCTGCAGCAGCTGCAACGTGTATGCGGCGCTGCGTTGTCGCGTCTGTATAAAAGGTAGCTGTTTCTGGGGGTCAATAAACTCACCCTCTGCGTTTCTCTTCTATCTCTCTTACTTGCTTGAAGTCTTTGTTACCGCGTGCATGGCTCTCGATACGCCTAAATCTTTGATTTTTGCGCTGTAAAAATTAATGCACGAGTACACAAAATTGAAAAGAAGTAAGAAAATGAAGACCTTTGTCAATTAAGGATTAAGTATAGAAGTGTTATAATACGAGGATTGATTTGGAGAGAGCATATTTGAAGGATCGATCGAACGGCGGCTGAATTCGACGCTTATTGTTCGAATTGTACGTACAACGGAATTGAGAGGGCTGAGGGCACTTTATGCGCGCTGTCTATCTTATGCATATACACGGCCGTTTTGGCTGTTTGACTATAGGATTAACCACGAACTGGGCGATAACACACGTCAAAAGCCTGATAAAGGAATTTACCTAGCGCGTGATGCAGTATATACTCTGTACCGTTCCGTATGTCCGAATCTATAAACAATAGGTCATATTTGGTGCGTGTATACGGTTCTCATGCTGTAACTGAGAGTATACCGTTAAATGTGGTCATTTGAACTTTCATCGTTGAACGATTGTAAAATGGCGTTATTGTAATGTTAAGTGTGCTATAGAGGTTAAAGTGTCGGTCATGGGGCTAAGAAAAATCGGTTTTATATGCCGTTAGTTTATCGATGTAATTACGTAGGATGCAGAATTTAGATGTCCTGGTTTGTTGATGATGAAGCACGTTTTTAAAAAAGCTTCGAAAATGTGGAACATTAATGATATTGACGTCTCGACAGTTTATGATTGATCGCCTTTACTTAACTCCTTATTTATGTTGCACGTTTTTCGACTTAAAATTTATAAATAAACTACATTAGTCCAATACAGTTAATGCTTCAAAAAATTTTTCATGTTCATTATCAGATAAAAATCATTATCATTTACTTATTATGAAATTCATCATCATTAATATGTTTTTCTATAGTACTATTGAAATTTTCATACCTATATATACCTATATGTAATACTAAAAATTGACTCACAAGGTGAGTGCACTACCTTCGGGTCCTGGATTTGGCTTAAACTTTGGGATAAGTTTTTGGGTGTAGAAATATAATGAAAGCT
>JAYJLV010116091.1:0-10911 GCA_036873485.1 Torymus texanus | reverse complement strand
GCATTTGTTTCTCATGATTTTCTAAACTCGTCCGTAGAAGTGTAGCAAATTGATTGTAGGATACATTATCTGACTCATTCTTACCGATAGTAGTATTATTGTGCTGTGAAGCAGGTGTTTCCAGGGTCTCTGTATTATTATCCCTATCCTCATCTGTGTCATTGTTATTGTCGCATGCTGCCGCTTTATCATTGCTGGTGCCGGCTTTCACCGGGTAATGATTTAAAACGTTGCTTTGCGAACTGCCGTTGATGTTGGCGGCGTCACAACATTTTGCAAATTTACCATCCGGAAGTAATTTTAGTCTCCTGGAGCATCCTTTATGCGCCACAGAGTTGCAACCGGTGCAACATACAGCTTCTGACAGCCCAGCACTGGAAATAGGTTCTTTGGACGGACAAAGTATGCAATACTTCTCCATTGTAGAAGCTGTACACTTATTAACAAACCACCGCCAGCACTACTAACTGTCACTTAGAGGCTATAGTATTTAAGTTCACACACTTTATGGTTTCTTCAGTTCCATACAAAAAATCACTTTCACTGTCACTTCTCAAATTACAATTTTGAAAGTTTGAAGCCCTTTAGCACTTCTTTAGTGTCCAATTAACATCTACCAGTCTTATGGAAAGGATCATTTGCAAATGATTTGCCGATTTGTCCGTTGATAAGTTAGCTTTTCGGATGGAATCATACATAAGCTTGGAACACAATTTCCACAGAAACAAATATTATTTTCAGGATCAGTACAACTAACACTCTAATACTACTATCAATTACTAATTTAAATATTCAACTTTACTATAAAGAAATGATTTGTTAATTTAGCTGACGTTAAACAGTACTATTTATTATGCGCCGCCTGGCGGATTCGATATGTTGATTATTTTAATAAATAATGGCAAATTTAGTTGATTTTCGTCTTTTATAACTCATACGTATGTTCTAATCAGGAAGAATTAATTAATAGGGCACTGCAGGACCGAATTATAAGAGGTAATTGTTTTTGATTAAGAACCACTCCTGAATTCGAAATGGCTGCTGGACGCGGCTGCTAACTTCAGCTTCATAAACAGCTGGGATTTGCAAGGCCCACGCATATGAGGGAGTTACGTGGACGTGCGACACTAAGAAAGACGATTACTTATAAAAATCATTAATCGCAACAGCCGGGGCATGCGAGGTCCACACGTATAGGGGATTTACGAGTAAAAAGCACGTCTTCGTAATTCCTTGATATGTGTGGAACTCGCACCCCCCTGCAATTTAAGTTGAAGAATTTTGTAAATTAAATAATCATCTGGCTTAGTTTCGCTCATTTAGGTAACTCCTCTATATCTCTGGCCCTCACATCCCCCGGCTATTTAGGTTAAATGATTCTATAAGTAATCGTCTTTCTTAGTGTTGCACGACCACGTAACTCCGTTATATGCGTGGCACTCGCCTCCCCCTGCTATTTAGGTAAAATAATTTTATAAATAATCGGCTTTATTATTGTGGCACATTTACGTAACTCCCTTACATGTGTGCTCCTCGTATTACTCAGCCCTTTAGATTATAAATTTTTATAAATAATTATCTTGTTGAGTGTCGTACGTCTACGTAAATTCCTTATATGCGTGGCCCTCGCAACCGATGGCTATTTAGATTAAAGAATTTTATAAATAATTATCTTGTGTAGTGTCGCACGTCTATGAAAATCCCTCATATGCGTGGACCTCGCATACCCCGGCATTTATATTAAAGAATTTTTCTTCACACCAGGCAGAAAGTGCCTCATTCCCGCCAGGATCCGAAATGGGAATATGGCATTTTTGGCCTCGATGTGAGGAAAAATAGCATACGCTCCACGGGAGTAAAATTGGCCAGCCCATAGGTCATGTTTGTCAATTTACTCTAGCTTTGGACTGTCCAAGTTTTTTCCTCCCTAGGTGCGTAATATACTATTATGAATAATCATCTGGCTTAGTGTCGCACGTTTACGTGACCCCCGCATGTGCGTGAACCTAGTTTTTTCCCGCCTATGCCCTATTTATGTAATTATGTTAAAGGTTTTCGTAAATAATTATTTTGTATAGGGCCGCACAGTGTTTAATATTGATTATTTGTGTTAAAATCACATAACATTAGAACGAAATAACTTAGCTGGATGAGACTTGTTGGAGATTGAAGGTAAATGCGTGAAGAATACAGGAAAAATAAGGAAAAAGTGTTATATTTATTCCTAACCTCAAAAAGAGGAAGAAAATGTGTCAAATTTCGACAAAAATGTGTTTTGGCTCTAGGGAAAAAAGATTTTGTACTAGTACGTGAGCGTTTTTAGTCATTTTTACTAGATTTTGCATCGTTAAATATCATACCACAACTGGAATTTGTCGGAAACCTAACCTTAATCAGCATTTATGATCTTAATGAACTCCATATCGCATTATTTTATTTTAATTGTTTGATATTGAACTTTTCTGTACTTAAATGTTAAAGTATGTTAAAGAATGATGTTAAAACCAAAAATTAATATGAAGAAAGTATTCTGGGATAAGAATTATAGGAATCTTTACTATAGGTATTACCATAGAATAAGTAGATAAATGTAATTCATGAGCTTTTCTACTGCGATGCTTTTTACTGACATTAAATGGGCATGCTCAAAAGACTTACAACATAACCCCAAAAATAAAAAAAAAATTTTAAATTCCTCAGTACAGCAACAAAACATATTAAAAATATAATTTTTATTTTTAAGTATTTAAAGTAATTTATAGATTTTAGATCATAAAAGTGAATTAGGTTACTAAAATCAGTCTAAGATTCAACTTAAATCAAAGGAAAAATAGAGAGGGAAGAAAAGATACGGAGAGGAATAAGAATTCGAGAGAGAGAAAGTGAAGGATAGTGAGATCACTATTACCTCTCCTTCTCTCACTCTCGCTTTTCGCTCACTCTCATTGATAATTATATATTGATTCTTAATTTGTTATAAAATGAAGAGGGGTGAGGATCTGGTGGATAGGAATGAACACACGAAGGAGTGATTGGGACTGGGGGGAAGATTGAGTTGGGAAGAAAGAAAGGGACGAAGAGAGAAATAAGGAGATAAGGAGATAAGAGAGAGAGAGCGTGAAAAAGGTAGTTACCTATATCTTTTCCTTGGCCGCCCTCTCTCTACCTCTTCTTCCCTCCCTCTCTTTCCCTTTTTCTCTCCTTCCCTGTCTTTCCCTACCTCTCCCTCACTCCCTCTTCCTCTTCCACTCTATTTTTTATTTTAAATTTATGATAAAACGGAGATGAGGATGTGCTTAATGAAAGTGAGGATTGGGAAGAGGAACACAGAGGAACAGAGAATCGGGAATAAAGAGCTCAAGAAAAAGTGGGAGATAAAAAGGAAGAAAGACAGAGAGAGGCGATAAAAAGAGTGGGAGATGAAGGGAGAGAGAGAGAGAGAGAGAAGAGAGAGAGAGTGTGAGAGTGAGTCGTAAAACGAAAGTGGGAGGTGAAGAAAGAGAACATTGGAGCGGAAAAGGGAGAAACGGAAACAGGAATAGGGATGGAGAGAGACATAAAGAGAGAGAATGAAAGAGTTATTTAGCTCTGTCTCTTCTTTGCTCCATTTCCCTCTCCCTCTGCCTCCCACTCTCTCTCTCTCTCTCTCTCTCTCTCTTTATCTCTATTCCTCTCTACCTCAATCTCTCTCTTTTTATCTCTATTCCTGTCTTTCTCTCTCTCTCTCCCTTCAACTCTATTCCTTTCTCCCTCATTCATTCTCTCTTTATCTCTATTTCTCTCTCCCTTTGTATTTCTCTTGATTTGTCTGATTAATAATTATGTATTTTTGATTATTAATTTATTATAATAGGGATGGGAGATGAGGATGTAATAGAGAGCGATGACGAGAGGAAGGAGTGAGCAGGAGTTGGAGGAAGAGAGGGTTAAGAAGAAGGAGAAGAGGGTCGAAAACGGAGTAATAGAGAATTCATGACAGAGGGCTCAAGATAAAGTGGGAGATAAAGAGGGAGAGAGGCCGAGTGAAAAGGGAAAGCGGAATGGAGAAAGACATAATAAGACAAAGCGAAAGATAGTTCCCTATGTCTTTTTCTTGCTTTGTCTACCCCTCCCTCACTCTTCACCCCCTCTTTCTCCCTGCCACCCTCTCTCTCTTTCTCTCTTCCTTCCTTCCCTCTTCTCTCGCTCTCTCTCTCCATCTCTCTCTCGGTAAGTCTTAACGGTCTTTGCTTCGGCTCCTGCTTCTACACCGCACACTGATCGTTATTTTCACTCCTCGGAATTAATATCTTACAGGAAAAGGAGCCCCAGATGGCACTCAAGCTCCCAGCCTAAAGACTCGAGGTACATCGCTCTTGTTTAATATGCCGGGGACCTTTTCCTATATACGACGGCGTCCTAACCTACAAACGTCACCGGACGGCAGCGATTCCACGACTCAACGCTTCGTGCCGCCCGCACTCACACCGAGAGATTGGATCACGGCTCGCACCTATTCTGCGGCATCACGCCCCACCCCCGCATCACTGCATCACCGCCCACCGCCCACTATTGGCCTGTATCAGCCTGCCCGCACTCCGCCGGCACTTAGACCACTCCGACGCACTAAACACTGGTTACACAAATTTCACCAACTAGCGGTCCACCAGCATTGCCTCGCAGTCAGTCACTCGCTCTCTGGGCCCTCATCATCATCAGCCATGGTCCTCGTCTTCACCAACGGTTTCTTTGAGTGAGTCAGCGTCGCTATGCCCATATCGCGCGCATATTGTCCCGCGCATCACATCGGCGAACCAGGCGCCCTCGCCATTGCGATCAGTTGGCCAAATTAGCGTACGCGCTATCACCCCGCGTGATCCGCAGTGGCCTGACATACCGACCGTCGCCGCCTTACCGCTCGAGCGCACCACTTCATTACACTGTTATCGTCTATTCCTCGTAATCTGTCCGTTCAATCTATGCCTGTCAGCGTGCAAGATTCTAATTTTAATTTTTAATTTTTAATTTTAACTCTTATTTTAGTTCTAACTATATTATCCCTAATAAGTACTGCGAAATCTTGAAGCTTTAAATTTTACCATTGTTTAGCCGACACTTGCCACGAATTTCCCCTCGTATGTCACTGAGAGAGTATCCGGTATGTTGCCTGCGAATTGTGCGCAACGACCCTGCCCTTGCAACTTGTATGGTGTGTCTTCGCTGTATCCACTCGGCGTGCCTCCCAGGTCCCGGCCCCTCGCTTCGCTGCAACAGGTGCTCTGTCAGACCTTCCGTTGCCGCCTCGTCTAGGCACGTACCTGCGTCTCTAGCCACTGCCCACTGTCGGCCAGCCGCGCCCACAGCCAGTGAGCAAGCCACGCCGACCGCCGGCCATAGCTCTGCTAAAAGGCGGCCTCTACGCCGTCCCCTTCCATCACATCTGCTACCGAGGCACACTGTGCCAGTCCGCAGCCCGTAACTCCTGTGTCATCACCAACAGGCATGAATGAGATGGCTACGGATAATGCGGCCGCGGCCGCTTACCTTGAACTTGACGCCGATGACTCGATCCGTGCAGCTCTCCACGGCGCCCCTTGTAGAATACATGTTGGTACTCTACAATCTTCTGAAGAGCTCGCACGACACGAACGCGGCATCGCTTGCTGCCAACTCGCACTTCATGGAGGATACAACGCGAACACTAACAAATTTGGCCACGCGCGTTCACGAAGTCTCCGCCCGAGTAGACGAAGTCGTGCAAAATCACCAGGCACTCAGCACCCGACTTGATGCAGACCTGGCGGCAGTACGCGCTGATCTTTGTCGGAATACCAACGCGGGTCTTGATACGCTGCGCCTGCGCTCGCTCGAGGACTCTCGAGAAATTGTAATGAGAGGAATCCCTCCGGCAGTTCCGCATGAGCCACCACAACTTGCGGCTGCTCTCCTCACTGCTCTAAAGCTGCAGCGCTACATTCCGCTCGCCGTCAACTGTCGTGCTTGGACCACTCCGGCTCGCACCGCGCGCGCTGATCAAGTAGCCCTTGCCACATCTCAACCTACATTATCTCGCTCCATCAGTACGCCTCGTGCACTTGTTTTTGCCCTTGGCTGCTCGGAAGTTCGAGATGACATTTTCCGTAGGATACCCGGCCTTCGTAACTTCGACTACCAAACCATTTTTGGAGCCGGCGGGGCTGCAAAGCTCTCCGTCAACGCCTTATGGCCCGACCCCGTCCACAAGATCCTGAAGCATGCAACTGCACGTCACAAGAAACTTGGCCACCTCCGACCTCTTGTTAAAAACCTCACAGTCTTTATGCGTCCGAATCGGAACGGCCCGCTCATCCCGGTCACCTGCGAGGCCGATATCGATGCGCTCGAAAGCGCGAGCACAGCGTCAAATGCGAATATGTCTGCATGACAGTCGAGCGCGCATCGCGAACGCTTGTCCAGCGAACTAGTCGTATTTTGCCCTCCTCGAGGCTAAGTGTGTAGATATCCGCTATGACATCATTGAGTCACGGAGACTTTTTTGCATCCTAACATGGATGACTCTCACCGTAGCCTTGACGGTTATAATTTTTTTCGTGCAGATCGGGAGGGGATGGGCGGTGGCGGCGTAGGCATTTATGTACGACTTTGCCGTCGAAACTCTCACCGCCTCGAAACCTCTATTCGAAAATAAGCCGGAGTTTCTTATTCTACAAGTCACCTCCCCTCACGCCAAAATCCTTGTCGCTGCTATCTATCGTCGGCCGCCCGCTGAATATCCATCTGATTTCTTATCCTGTCTCACCTCATACCTCACTCACTTCACCTCCGTCATCATCACTGGCGATCTGAACATAAATATGGCTACCCCTTCAACAGCAAACTCAGCCAAACTCCAAACCTTCATCGATCGTCACTCTCTTCACTTTATTCCGTCCTCGCCCACACACCACCAGTTAGGGAACCACTCTCACACCTGGATCAACCTCTTCATCACTAAAAACCCATATCCGATATCCCGCTACACAAAATCCCCCGCGCCCTTCATAGCGGGCCATGACTTCATAGAACTAGTCCTTCCTTGCAAAAACACTCCTCCCCTCACCAAATCCTTCCTATCTCGCAGCCTCATAACGCTAAATCCCGATTCGCTGGACCTCTCCGATCGCCTATCCGAACTCCCTCCGCCCGCATATCCTCCAGTCTTCAGCTCTATTATCACTTCGCCTTCCACTGGTATTGTTATGGGCCCCTGCCCGACCGACATCTCGGAAGATATACGCCAGCTTACCAATACCGTCATCGCTGCGTTTGATGCTTGTGCGCCTCTCCGATCGATCATCCTCTCCTCTCGTCGTAAACCTTGAGTGAGCCCTGAGCTGCGCTCTCACATGTGCGCCCGTGATCGCGCATACAGGGCCGCCCGTGCCTCGCGATTGGAGGAGGACTACCAGAGCTTCCGAGTCGCTCGTGCGAAAGCCTCAAACGCCTTCGACTCGGCAAAAAACCGACATATCGCGTCGTGCCTTGAGGAAGCTGCCACCCCGGGGGCAAAATGGAAGGAACTCCGGCTACTCCGTGTCTCTGGCCCCAGCAATCCCTCGCTGTTCCGATATTTCGACTCCAAAACCTTGAACGCGCACTTCGCAGCAACGGTTAATCTTCACCTACCCGCCACAGATTCTGATTATGACGTAATAGTGCAGTAACCACCGCCCACCATCATCGGCAGCCAATTCATCCTCTGCCCGGACGCCGACTGAAGTTCAGCAAGCCATTAATCTCTCGTCATCCAAAGCCTCCGGCCTTGATGGGATCACCGCACAGATGGTTAAGCTTGCTGCCAGAACAGCACTTACCAGCCTCACCTCGCTCATTAACACATCCGTAGCGAACGCCGTATTCCCGTCGCGGTGGAAGTAAGCTCTTATATGACCGCTGGCAAAGACGAAAGCAGTGCGACTTCCATCTGATGTCCGGCCCATAGCTCTGCTCCCGGAATTATCCAAGCTACTCGAGCTCCTGGTACACGACCAGCTGTCTGGCTATCTCGAGGTCCATAGCCTCCTTCATCCTCGCCAAGCTGGTTTCCGACGTGGTCACATCACACAGACCGCCCTGTTAGGCGTGCTTGAGGACGTGAGGCAAGCCATCGACGACCGAATGCTTACCATCCTCATCTTGTTCGATTTAAAGGCCTTCGACTCCATTCCTCATGCACGCCTGCTCGTCAAATTGAGAGCCCATAACGTCACTAACCATGCTATGCGGTGGTTCTTCAATTACCTCACCGGCCGTATCCAGGCCGTCGTCGATGAAGGGGGCACGATCTCCGACTGGCTTCGCATGTCGTCGGGCTCCCGCAAGGCAGTGTGCTAGATCTGCTCTTATTTTCGATATACATCAATGACCTTCCTGCGGCCCTGCCCTTCGCACATATCATGATATACGCTGACGATACGCAAGTCTATTTCCATTTCTCGCCATCGGACATCCGCTAAGCCATTGCGCGCGCCTCCATCGATGCCCAGGCCGTTGCAAACTGGGCTAGAGAAAACAGCCTACTTCTCAACCCTCTCAAAACCAAGGTGATGATCCTAGGTAGTGAGTTGTATATCTCCAGGCTCGACCTTGTATCTCTTTCGAAAGTCACGATAGATGGCCATGCACTACCTTTCGTGCCCGAAGCCCGAAACCTCGACGTAACCATCACCCCAACGCTAGATTGGAAGCGCCATACGACAGAAATTACTCTCGCGATCATTGAGGAAGACCCTCGTGGAGAACCTCGTTCTGCCGCGCTTTGACTACGCGTGCGTAGTCTATTACCACCTTGACAAAACAAGCGTAGCCAAATTCGAGATCGCTCTGAGAGCCTGTGTGAGGTTTGTTGTCGACCGCCTCCCATTGCTTGCTCACGTTACTCCGCATCTACTAGCACTGCGCTAGTTGTCTACGGTCAGGCGTCGCGAGTATTTTATCGGCTCGCTAGCCTACTCGATGGTCGCGAATGACACCTCTGCATATCTTGTCGAGCGTTTTCGTAGACGTCCATGCATCGACCTGACGGTTCGGTGATCTGAGAGGCGTTTGCCGCGGGCTTTTGTGCCGCCCACGTCACACACAGAGGCTCGCAAACGCGGCCATGCTCCTACTCAACTCTCTCAGCATCATGGACTTCGCGCCTCAAGCCCTCTGGTCCTTCAAGAGCCTGCACTTTGACGCCCTCTTCGCGGGAGATACGGAGGACTGGGAGCGGCGTGTGCGCGAGGAGCGTGTCTCGCGGAACTTGCTTTCCATCCCTCCTACGCGTCTCTAGCGTGCGTAACTGCGCCTGCTGCCTAGGCGCTGCATTTGCGTTTGTGTAAAGTCCCCGCCACCGCTCTCTCGTCACCACGTTTCTTGTTATTGTTTTTCGTTACTTCTTTTTATATTATATTATACTGTTACCGTTTACCGTTACTTCTTTTTAAACTTCTTTCTATATTATGCCGCATCGTTATTGCATTATATTATATTTATTTATTACATTATATCTACTGTATACATCTCTATATATTTCTACTCTGTATACTTTTTACTTTGTCGTCACTATTCTTATTGTCAACTCTCTGTATCTACTATAAGGTGCCAGACGGGGTCATACCCCAAGGCATTAATAAAATGTTTCTATTCTATTCTCTTCCGCTTTCTTTCATTGATCATTATATATTGATTCTTAAATTGCTATAAAACCGAGAGGGATGAGGATGTGATGGAGTGGGATTAACAAAGGAAAGAAATGCGAGAGTTGGAGGAAGAGAGAAATTAGTAGCGGGAGAGGGTGGAAAATAGAATTGGAGGAAGAGAGGTTGAGAGGAAATGGGTGAGGATGGGTAAGAGAAAGGGAGAAATAAGGATGAAAAGAGAGTGAAGGAGAGTAAGTTCTGGCTTTCTATCGCTTCTTTTCTCCCTCTCCATCTCTCCCCCTCTCCCTTACTCCTTCTCCCTCTTCCACTCTCCCTTCCACTCTCTCTCCCTCTTCCACTCTCCCTTCCATTCTCTCTCCCTCTTCCACTCTCCCTTCCACTCTCTCTCCCTCATTCCTTCCCCCCCTCTCTATCTCTTCCCTATCTCTCTTATTGATATTTATATATTTTTTATTCTTAGTATATTTTAAAACGGAGATGAGGAAGTGATGGAAAGCGATGAAGAGAGGAAGGAGTGAGCAGAAGTTAAAGAAAGAGAGAATTGAACAGGGAGCTCAAGTGAAAGTGGGAGATAACGAAGAAGAGATACAGAGTGCAAGATGAAAACAGAAAGAGAATGGGAGCGGAAGAGGGATGGAGAGACACAAAGAGAGAGAGTGCGAAAGAGTTACATCGCTTGTCTCTTTTTTGCTTGCGATCCCTCTCCCTCTCTCTGACTTTCTTCATTTCTATTCCTCTCTCGCTCTCTGTCTCTCTCTCTCTCGCTCTCTCGATCCTCATTGTTAATTATATAATGTTTGATTCTTTATTTATTATAAAAGGGAGAGGAAGAAGGATGTGATGGAGAGCGAGGAAGAGAGAATTGGAGAGAAATCAAGAGGGAGAGGGTGAGGATGGAGGAGAGAACGACAGGAAGAGTGATGGAAAAGAGCGGAATGGAGTAAGTTCTCTCTTTCTCTCTCATCCTTTCTCTATCTCCATCTCGCTGCCTTACTCCCTCTCTCTCTGCTACTCCCCACTCCACTCTCTCTCCCTCTCCCCACCCTTCTCTCGCTCTCTTTTATCCCTATCCCTCTATCTCTCTCTCTTATTTATTTATTTATTTATTTATTTATTCCAGTATTATTACAAATTAGTAATTCTGCCGAGGTAAATATAATTACCTGTGCGCTGAGCTGGAGATACAAAATAAAACATATATAAACTTACATGCTAAAACTTACAAACTAAATATGTATTGGTCTAAAAG
>JAYJLV010116080.1:0-10912 GCA_036873485.1 Torymus texanus | reverse complement strand
GAGAGAGAGAGAGAGAGAGAGAGAGAGAGAGAGAGAGAGAGAGAGAGAGAGAGAGAGAGAGAGAGAGAGAGCAGAAAGCACGAGAAATGAAGTACGAGTGCAACAAGCGCGTTTAAACATCATTAACCTGCTAAGTAGAGCAACTTTTATTTTTGAATATAATAGATGGAGCGTGTGAACAAGGGGAAGTAGCATAGTCCTTGAAGAGTGTACAGAAACAAAGAAATATAATTTAAAAAGTTTTATATCCTAGTGAGAGTTTAAACCGTTGTATTAATCGAAATCTACAAGGAATTTAGCGAGTAATTATTGTCAACAATAGTGCAGTCGCGGATTTGTGATGCTTCGAATCGTTTACTGTGAGAGGAATTGTAAAACGGGCAGCATTATAGATTTAGACGTGCCTCAAAATAAATTTTATAAGGAAGAGAGCGAGCGAGAGTTGGAAAACATTGAGGCTATAGAAGAATAGAGAGGACCTTATTTGTATCAGACATGTAATTGAATTAATAAATCGATATCAAAAAATTTTGTACAATTCTCTCTTATTGTATTATCTATTTCTTCGAATACAGCCAACACTTGATAAATAGGTAAAAATTAAGTTTACTATAATTTAGATTAAACATTTAATTCAACTATACTTTCCCAACAGAATTTTTAACTTTAACACAATTATATATATAGCTGATTCTTCGTCAAATCGAGAGGTCAAAAAATAGATTTCCTTGGAACTTTGTACAAACGTTCTTTTTTGGATGCTGGTGAATTATTTGAAATTTTTTAAAATTTATGTTTTTGAACTATGTCCTGTCACAGTTAAAAATGTCTGCCTTTTTTGAATATTTTCCTAATTTCCATTAATTTATAACCCCTTAGGAAAGTTTAAATGAATTAACAAATATTTATACGAAAAACATTGTCTATGAAGAAATTTTTTATAACATCTAACTATTTATTTGTATTTTTATGATTTATAATATTAATAAATAATGAGTAAATAGTTGGTTATTATATACAAAAGAAAAATTAAAAGATAAATAATAAAATTGCAGCAACTACACGCAGTAGCGAGTAAGTAGCGCATAAAGTAATTAGTTATTATAAAAATTATGAGGTACATATTTAAAAATATAAATAAACTTTACATGTAAAGGAATTAATAATAATAAGTAAAATTGCAGCAACTACATGCAGAAGCGAGTAAGTAGCGCGCAAAGTAATTAGTTATTCCACTTTTCATTTCAGGTTTTGAAAAATTCCACTTCTATCTACTACTTTTTTCGCTTCATGAGCTTCCCATTCAGTACAACCAAACTCTTTGCCTAAGACCCTACAAGACCAAAAATCAGAAGCAAGAGTAAGTAAGTGAATTTTATCCTCCTTATTAGTTGATTCTGAAATTTTTGTTTCAATTGTTTGAGAACTGACACACCTGCTTTATGATATTCATCGCAGACTCAACTTCAGCTTTTTTGACATCGGGTAAAGGCCGATAGTTAGAGAAAATTTTTGTTTTTTCTGGTACTAGGGGATATGCACTGATTAAAGTTGTACGAAAGTCAAACAAATCTTTACACAAAAAATGATTAATTTTATTGAAAGGATTTATGAATTTTAACTTCCAAGCTGAATCCATTTTAGTAGCAAAAAAATGAATGAAATGATTAAACAAAAAATTATATTAATGATTTTATCAGAAAGCACACCAAGTACACTAATATCTAAGATACAGCGTTGAAATTTTTAAATCCAGAGATAAATATGATAGAAAGTCACCGAACTTATGTAATTTCCATACAATAAACTTTTTTCGGAAATACAATTCCAAAGCCACCTATCGGGTAGAAAATAAGTTACGTGTCGCCGCGCTATACAGAGGCGTTGCGTCTACGCTTTCAAAACAAACTCGTTTTTTTATAAAATAACACATTAAAATGTTAGTCGAACATTATAGAAGGCGAAATCGGAAGTAGAAAAAAAAATATTTCACAAAGAATCGTAAATGATAAACAAAAATACGAAATGGTTTTTAGAAAGTGAGGAGGACCTAGTCCCCACGCTGACTGCGAGCCATGAACCGCGCGCATGAAAGGCAACGTCTACTACTTCGCGTTATATTTCTCGAAGAAAACATCTTGAGCTTTTTTGGAAACTATTAACTCCTACGTAAAAAATGCTCAGCTTTCGATCTAAATGGTCAAAACACAATATTAAAAATGTACTTTTGGAGATATGAGATGTTTTGTAATTTTCAAAAATGAAAATGAAAAATTTCGGAA
This sequence comes from Torymus texanus, assembly GCA_036873485.1. NCBI lineage: Eukaryota > Metazoa > Arthropoda > Insecta > Hymenoptera > Torymidae > Torymus > Torymus texanus. Next base: position 8,630 of record JAYJLV010116080.1, on the reverse strand, counting down.
AAATTACTTACATCATTAGAAAGCTGAGGAAAAAATACGTCGGATAGGCTTATCAAAAAATTTATTTAAATGCATATTAGTATCGTAAACGTAACATGAAAAATTTTCATATACAAATAATGTAATGTACATACTAGCCTACTATGGTTTTCTAGTTTCCTACGGTTTCTCCTATGTTTATTATTTCCATAAGGGTATTGAAGTATTTCTTAATTAAATCTAATACCAAAGAAGTCATAACAAATATGTTTATTTTTTTTAAGATGGTCTAATACCTAGTGGCCTTTTTGGACAAAACTACCTGAAAAAATGATTTAAAATATTATAATATCATAAAAATCTATAGATGCCATAAATATAACTGATTTTTTACAACATTATTCAAAATATAGACCATCCAACCATTTCATCTAGAATTATCGTATTTTAAAAAAATATACTTCTGCGTTGTTTTTTTTAGAGGCCGCTGGATGAATTTTCATGAAACAAGAAGCGAATTACTTGTTATATGTGCCTCTATGGTAGGTTGCTCTAGATTATATTTCGAAATATTTTGATTGGATATTTTTTAATCACAAAAACCACTTTTTTATTCGTAATTTTATGAATTTTTATGGTTTTAGATTATGGTTTTAGAAAATATTAGATTTTCAGAAATAAACCTTGAAAGAAACATATCATGAAACTTCAAAAGTTATATGTCACCAGATCCCTCATTTTTTCTCTCTCTTGACATTTACTTTTCTGAATCTGAGATCTATTAAGGGGGGATCCTGCTTTAGGAGGCCTAAAAAAAGGATAGAAAAAATAAGCTAGTCCAATATACTTTTGAGGATATATTAATACATATTTGAATATTATAAAAAAAATTTTTTAAGTGAAAAATATTGAAATGCAGCCGACTTCTATGGAAGTTTATGCAGCACCTTGTAATTGCAGTCTTCAATCGTTGGGAATGATGCAGCTCGTAATTTTCATCTGAAACAAAAAACCAAAAAAAGTTTTAATTTTTATATATTTTTCTTCTAGGTTAACTAAGAAAAACCCAAACAAATTGTGAAATTTATAATTCTTTTTCAAGTTCGAAAAAAAATGTGATTTTTAAAAAAAAAATCACTTTGCTTGATAAAAAAGTGGTTTAAAAATTTTTGTTCATGAATCTTTTTAGTTCAAATTGAAGAGAATAAAAACTGAAGCGAACAAGCTTCGGTTTGTTTTGATTGGTCGTATAGTTTTGTTATAATCACACCCGCCAGTTTAAAAAATTGTAAAAAGAGAAACTCGAGAAAACGCGCTTCAAAGTTTATGATAAGAAAAATGTTAATTTTGATTACTTACAGTAACAATGCGCTAATCAGCTATTCCTGCTCCATAGAGTTAGTTAACCTTCAGGTTCCTCATTAAACTCGTTTTGATGTAATTGCTCGAGTCTACGGGCCGTTCAAGCTTCCTTGCTGGAGAAAGACGCACGCCGATTTTGCCTCTCGATCCGTTGTGCGTCGACGTTATCCGGAAACATCTTGCATAGCTGGCCGATTTTTAAATCGAGCTACTGCATGGTACTTAAAACTGAGGAATATCCTTCGTTGAACATTCCTACAGCCATGTACACAATTTCGACGATTTTTTGGCCAGAAATCAGGTGTTTGGGGCTTATACGCCAGACAGTGGAGTTGAAGGATTCGTTTTAATTTTGCGTGTGCCCGCCTAAACATTGCGTCAAAAGTTCATCATTTGAGAGCTCTTCGTAGATAGGATGAATATGTTCCTCCACATTTTCGTCAATCAATCGGATCGGAGCAGGATGTTTGAAAGACGCAAGAGAATTCATGACTTCAGCTTTGCGCCACTCAAACCAGCTTTCGGCGTCTGACGTACAATTTTCGTGGCGAGGATTTTCATCGGTCGAACAATAATGATCCAGCGTTGCCATTACAGCTTTTTTCATATCTTCGACGGCATTAATATTTCTTCTGATTGCTAAACCATAATAAATCGTCAGCTTTTTAATAATGCTCTTGGTCAGCCGCTTTTTGCCTCCGAGCTTGTCTTGCTTCCTTTTATGTCGGAGTCTAGTACCCATATGCTTTTGTACGTGCCCCACACACTCATTTTTAAGTAACAGGGCAATCGTAACCGTATGGATTCATATTGAGAATACCAGCAAAAGTTTTCGAATCGCTGTCGCCGATAGTTTGTATATTTTACTCCGAATTTTTCAACAGACCTCATAAACATTTCTATGATTGAATCTACCTCTTGCTGAAACCTAGTGATTTGAGGAGCATGATTTTTTATGACCTTCCTACCCTTCTTGAAATACGTCGCTGTCTAATATGCTTTTTTTAGGGCATATGAATGACATACCCACTTTTTACGATAAGGTCGACTACTTTTCAAGAGTAATATCCAATTAGAGTTGTTACTCCAAACAATGAAGTGAAGCCACGTTTTTTCTACGATCTATCGCCGGAAACTTTGCACTTCTCTCATTTTCTACATTTTTCCTTGCTCTTTTTTGACAGCTTTTTTAAAGGCACTTTCAAACATTGATTTCGACGCTGAGTATAAATGCTGCACTATTTTATCGTATGTAGATTTTGTCAAACCTTGACATATGTCCATAAGTCCACAAAACACATTGATGCCTTCTCCAACACCAAGAAGCTTCATAACAAACACAATTCGTCCATTTATTTCTAAACCGATGTTTATTAACGGTCCTGAATTTATTTCAGGTCAATCGCACCTACACGATAGCACAATTTTAAAACCCCAGCCACGATGTCCGCTCTCTACAAATGTTATATTTTGTTTACAAGATCTGCATATTATTATGTCAGAAATTGCAAGAAACACTATCAGAAATTCAATTATGCGGTGGCTAATTTCTTCTCATTACTACTTGTGTTGCACTCTTCATCGTTAGCAGGTCCACTTGTAAATTGATTCCCGGGGAATCTGTGTTTGGGAAGCTCAGAGAAAAACTAACCGTTGACGCTAGAAGCAGCTTTTCACAGGATGTACCCAAAAAAGAAATATATATGTAACACACACGCACGCACGCACAGGGTGTCAATTAGCTAATTAGTCCCGGGAAGGCCGAATATTTTCTCAGATAAAGTATTTCTCAAAAAGTTCGTGTGCTTTCTATATCTCGGGAACCAAACCATCGATCTTCGCCGTTCAAAGCTTATTTTATTCGTCTCACCAAAGAAATTCGACACCCTGACGTACTTAATATTCTATCTATTTTCTTTTTTTTTATAACCAAAAAACGATTTTGAATTATTCGTTTTTTTTTATTTTTACATATGAAGGGGTCAAAATTATTTATTAGTCTAAATTGTTCATGAACGGTCTTACAATTACCTACACTTTCGTTTTTTAACATTTAAGTTATTATTCGTATTTCATTTGTTATTAAGAAAAATGCTCCTAAAATTTATAAATTAATTTCTGAGAAACTAAATGTTCAATCGATTTGAAATTTAAATCACAAATTGAACTCATTGTAAGGAATATTACGACAAATTTTTAAAAGATTATTTCGATATATTTTCGAGAAAAAAAATATTTTCGAAAAAAATAGCATTTTTGATGTTGCACGATAACTAGAGTAAAAATTATCCCATCGAGTTGAAATTTGGTACGGACATAGCTTTTTTATATCTGCTGGCTGAGTTCGTTGCCTAGAAATATCTGACTCTTACGAAAAACGATATTGGAGGTTAAATATTTTTCTATAAAATTTTTGAATACCTTTTTCTCAAAGAATACTTTATTAATTGATTTGAAATTTAAAATACTTATTGATACTCAATTAATACAATAATGGGTTAAATTTTCAAGTGTATTCCTTTATTTGCTTTTCATGAAAAATATTTTAGTAAAAAGTGGCGTTGTCTTGGTTATACTATGACTGAACTAACAATTATCCGATCGACATGAAATTTAGAAGAAAAATTCATTGTTCAAAAAAATCCAAATCTTGTGAACAAAGACTTGAGATTAAATATTTTTTTATAAAGTTTATGAATTTACCAAGTCATATTTTTGTTGATAATTTTTGTCGATACCTTTGCAGCTTAATATCGATTACTTATAGAGAATTATTATTGAGAAATAGAGTTCTTTCTTTCATTTATGAGGGGAGTCTGCTTTTTCAGGCTTCAAAAAATCGATTTTTTTTTGCTTAAATCTATTCCAAAACTATCCAAGAATATGTTTTCAAAATTTCAGAGGCCAATTCAACATATTTTCGAAGCTAGAGCAGTGTTAGTGGCCGAGCGTCGAGCAGGTGCGACTACTCGGACGGACTCGAGCGCGCGCGCTCCACCCCTCGATGTATTGTGTTCCATTATTCGACTATATATACCTGAAAAGGTCCAACGGTCCTTTGAAGCATTATTTGGAGTTTCTAGAAGGTCTGTGTTATGTAGTAGTAGGGAGAACGTTATACAATATAACGGTATATTATAGCTCTCGGCATCGGCTTCTACACTGCTGTTTGTAGCGTCCGCTTTCAGGTCCACTTTTGATTTTGCCGAGTACACATAGAAATGTCAAGCTACCCGAAAGGTGATCGATCTAAAAGACTGCGGAACCGCGAAAGCGGAAATCTCGCGGCAATCGTTTTTCATCGGACAACGGAGACACGAGCCGCTGTAAGCAGAAGTTATCGACAGCCAGCTGCGATGACGTCATTATTTATTCTGCGCACTGCTACCTCATTATTGAATTTATATCCGTGTTTCTCGCCATTTCGGAAATCGTAATTTGCAGATCGTGCAAGCAAAATATAACGTTTGCAGAAAGCGGAGATCGAGGCCTAAGATTCAAGATTATTGTCTAGAGTATGTGTGGTCGACGCGAAATCCAGTCTGGACCGTTGATAAATATCGGCAATGAAATCAACAGACGGATTGTTTTTGTTATGAGGCTTCTTGATATCGCAGGAGAAGGGATAAACGTATTCTGCGGTCTGATGGATATTTCTGCAGGTTTAGCAAAATCTACATACTACGTAAAATCGTTGAGCACTTGTATGAAGCGTCAAAGACAATGTTCGACAGTACCTGCGAACATCGGAAAGGCGCTCTGAACCACGTAGCCGATGCCCTGTCACGTCTATATAAGAATGAAGGAGTCTATATAAGAGGAGGAAGTAGACGTGGCGGCGATATCCTAGGCAACGGAGTCAGAGGATACGTGGTATCAAGAGTGGAGCGCCAAGGTCAAGGAGCGACCCAACGACTACCCTACCTATAAACTCGTAGCCGGAAATTTGTATCGCTACTGTTCGAACCCGGAGATAAACGCAACCCTACGCGACGATGAAGATGCGTGGAAGCTGGTAGTAGCAGAAGAACATCGTCGGGAGGTGTTGAAAGAATGCCACGACGACGCCACCGCGGGACATTTAGGCAGAGAAAAGACGTTCGCTAGAGTAACGCAACGATACTTTTAACCGCGCTACTACGCCGAAACGAAGGAGTACGTGCGGAACTGCGAGACGTGCCAGCGGTACAAAGTGTAGCAACGAGCCGGCCTCATGGGACGTCGAGTGATAGATAAAGGCTTCGAATACATACTGGTATTTCAAGACCTTTTCACCCGGTAGGTGGAGGCCTCCCCAATACGTAAGGCGAACGCCAAGGCAGTGGTAGGGAAACTGAACAAGGTCATACTTTGGTTCGGTTGCCCGGAAGTCTTCCTGTCGGATAACGGCACCGAGTTTAAGAACCATGCTGTGGAAGATTTCCTGAAGAAGCGCGGTGTATACCAGAACCCACACTCCCCCATACCACCCTCAAGCCAATCCAGTGGAGCGAGCAAACCGTACTCTCAAGACGATAGTCGCTTCTTACCTTAAGGAGCGACATAGTGCATGGGGTGAGAAGCTTCCGGAACTTCTTTTCGCCATGAATACGGCTGAGCAGAGCTCCACGGGAATGAGCCCAGCCTTACTACTCTACGGGAGGCAACCCGAGCCTCCGGGTACGCAACGGAGGCTCCAAGAGGTAGCAGCGGACACTCCGGCTCAGAAAGAAAGTTTGGCTCGGAGGAAGGAGCGAATGGAGGTCCATCCCCAGCTGCATGAGCAAGCGGCCGCTAGAGCGAGGGAAGCTCAGGAACGTCGAGCCGGCTACTACGACGCCGGACGATGAGAGCCAAATTTTAAAGCGGGCGATCCGGGGCGGAAGCAGAGTCACACGTTATCCTCAGCCGCCAAGGTCGTTGCGGCGAAGCTAGCGTAGAAATTTGATGGTCCGTATTGGATCGCGGACGTCCTTGGTCCGAATACGTACCGGCTGGTTGAAGACGGGGGATAGATGGAGGAAGTAGTAGCTGCGGAGCAGGTTAAACCGTACCACACGGATGCACGAAGAGCCGGGAGAGGAGGACATTCCGGAGGAGGCGCCGGCGAGTGACCCTCCAGAGGCCCCCATACGGATGAAACACCGCCGAGGGGGCGTGGGAGGCCCCCGAGAAATCGAGCCGTGGTCGTAGACACCCTTGATATCTCGACAGCGCCGCCCGCGCCGACCCCTCCGGGGGATCGGATTGTAGGAAGTAGTCACCCTAGGCCAATTCCAGCGGGGCCAGCGGCCCCTTCCCAGTAGAAGCGGGGACGCGGACGTCATATGGTCTACCTACATACCACCAAGACCTAGGTGCTGGTGATACCAGAGGAACTGGCGGAGCAGGTATGCGCCGCCCTCATGTACCCCGATTTGGGTCCGGCCATGGAGAGCACCGCCCAGGCGACGCTATACCTGATCCGGGAGTGTCAGTTCGAGGAGGAGAGGGAGCGCCTTGCCGAGCTACAGCAGGCTGTTGTCATCGAGGAGTGGGACGAGTCCCTCGAGGGGGTTGTTCAACTCGGCACGGCCTCGCGGACCCCCATACCAGCGGGGTACCCGCCCACGGTCCACGTCGCCATCCAAATCGGGGCGGCCGCAACCCCAATACCTTCCCTCGACGCCAGTTGGGAGGAGATGGGGGCGGCCCTGGAGCGGGTCCGCACGGAAGATAAGGCGAGCCGCGAGAATCGGGATGGCGTCTTCGTCGCCTTCAAGAACGTGGATGGAGCGCTATCCCAACCTTCCAGAGCCGGCGACTCGCCTGTGGATGGTCGTCGCCGATAAGATGGAGGAGATCAGCCACACCGCTAAGTAGGGCGTCGAGCGCCGGGAAAAGAGTCGAATGGAAGAGCCGAATGGAAGAGGAGTCCCGCAGGAAAAAAGAAGACCAGGACCGGGCCCGCGCGGTGGCGGAGCTGTCCCGGACGCAAGCCCAGAAGCGAGCCGAGGAAGAGGTGCTCCGCCAGGCGCAAGCCCGGGAAGAGGAGGCGCGTCGCCTCGAGGAACGCCTCGCAGGAGGTCAGGGGCCACGCAAACGGCCCAGGCACCGGCTGAGGGGCCAGCTTAACGGCGGAGCGGAACGTGACCCAGTGCCCCGACCGGGCCACACACAAAGAGGCGCGCAAGAAGAGGAAGGCGCGCCTATAATATGTAGTGAGCCACAATAAAGGACTGTCGTACCAAAAAGGAAAAACCGCGAATTCTTCATTTCTGCGCCCTTGTCCCTTTCTCGTTACAGATGTAACGCCCGGAGGACGTCAAATCTGGGTGGGGGATGTAACGGGCTCATCAATAGAAGCCTATGTGCCCGGAAACTGTTTGAATTACGCGCTGTAATCGCGGGAGTCGCGCCTAGCGGACTCGGCAGCCGCGCAGAGAGAGTGAGTTAGCTACCGTCGTGCGGGCGCAACAGGTGGAAAAAAGAGACCTTGTGAGTGAGAGTGAGAGTGAGGGAAAGAGAGAGAGCAGCCGCACGCGCCAGTACGACTGCAGCCAAGCGAGACTCTGCGCCTAGACAATCGCAACCACCGCTACAGCTACGCCTGCACCGATCCCGGACGGCATCGCGAGAGAGAGCGGACAAGAGCGAGCGGCCGTTTAACTTGCGATGGCAGGCCAGCCCCGAGTAAGTCGCTTTTAATTACCCGGTGCAGAATTGTAATTCGCGTGCGTACCGTCCCCGTGAAGAGACGACGTATTCTTGTGTCCGCGGTGCGAGCGAGAATCATCTCGCCAAGTCTCGGCCTATGCGTTCGTTGTTATTGGATTTAATTGAATAAATGTCCACTGTTTAACTTGTAACTGTCGAGTCACGCGTTATCATTTGTCATTCCAAATCCGTGCATGCTTCCGAATACCGCCCTCTACCCTTTCTTTGAAGCTGCAGCTAGTCGTAGGCCCCGCCTCCTAGAGAAGCATCGGTAACGGGAAAGGTAAGCGAAGATTAAAACCGCTTTGTCAGTAAAGCGGCGTTGTACGGGAGAACCGGCTGCTACGGCTAAGGCTAGGTCGTAGCTAGAATCCGAGAGTTCTCGGGCCGAAGTTGGAAGCAGCGGCAGGTGCCGGCCCCAACAGAAAGCAGCCGCGCTAATGGAAAGTGGCTTAGGCTTTCTACATTGGAAGCGTGGCACAGGGGTTCTTAACTTGTGTAACCCTGCGAATGTAGAGCACAAATAGCTAAAACTGACTTTTTGAATGCGCAACTTCCTATAGTTCCTATCTACTTCCATGTAATAAATGCAATCAACTGACTTTTTGAATGCG